>JAJOOE010059767.1:0-20946 GCA_036250405.1 Solanum raphanifolium | reverse complement strand
TTCCAGATGAATGTAAAACTAACCTTAATCTGGAAAGGCTAGAATCACATTTGTTGGAATTCTTTGAAGGTAATTCCAGTTTAAGTTACAATTATGAGTTGAATGATTTTGATCTGTCGAAATATATGGATTGTCTGGAAAAATTTCTAAATGATATACTGATGATGTTCCTGGATAAGATTAGGTCCTGTCCTCTCAAAAAAAAACTTGCAATGCATCTATCTATAAAGAAACTGAAAATTGTTCAAAAGAAAATGAGATTTTTGAGATACATATATGCCACAGATATAAATGGTTACGTCAACTATGAGAAGCTGGAATGTTTGGAGACTCGAATTCAGTTTATGGCTAACAATGTGGGACAATTTTGTTTGGCCGTATTAGACTGTGTTGCTGTTGTTAAAGTTAATGATCAAAATGATATCTTTAATAAACCTCCTTATCTATTATCATTGATTGTGTTTGTGGAGTTGGAAATGAAGAAGATTTTTCACGGTGAACTAAAGGCTTCAAAGTTTACTCAATCAAAAACTTTCAAGGACATACCAAAAGAATTTTCACATCTTCTCCACAATCTGTTGATGTTCTCAGAAACAAAAAACTCGAGAACTTTCCTAATAATATCTCTGCTCAAAATATTGATGTGGCAATAGAATTCTTGTTGGTTTTCCTTGATGCTGATGTGTCAAATCACGTTATTAATGGTAACTGGTTGAATGAGGTCTTGTTAAAGGTTGGAGCTATAGCGGGTGATGTTCTATATGTAATTCAAAAGCTTCTTCCTAGATCTATAAACAAAGATGACACTAGCAAAATAAGTCTTTGCTCGATACAGATATTGGAGAAGACTAAAGATCTGAAGGCACAAGTTGAGACGTACTACAAATCCTTAAAATTTACTCCATCTCAGTTCCCCACCTTTGGTGGATTGAGCTTTCTAGATTCTCTTTTAAGGAAACTGAATGAGATGTCGAAATCTAAGTCTGGTTTAGATTTCCTGATGAAACCTCTTTTAGGGAATTTGGAGAAAGAGTTATCATCTCTTACATCCATTTTAGAGAAGGAGCTATCATCCATTTTCAGAGATGTCGTGCACCACGAACATAAAATTCCTAAAGATCTTCAGAGACGTACCATCAATTTGGCATATGAGGCTGAGGTTGCCATTGACTCTATTCTTGCTCAGTATAATGCTTTTCTGCATATTTTTTGCTCACTTCCTACAATTTTAAAAGAGATCATATAAATTAATGCAGAGGTGACTGAGATGTGGTCAGATGACATTCCTCTCAATCCTCACTACGTGGCTGCTCCATTTAAACATCTGCCAGCTCGACATAGCAATCCTGTGACTGATGAGGAGGTAGTGGGTTTTGAGAATAAAGCAGAAGAACTAATTGATTATCTGATTAGAGGTACAAATGAGCTAGACGTCGTCCCAATTGTAGGCATGGGGGGACAAGGGAAAACCACAATTGCTAGAAAGTTGTACAATAGTAACATCATTGTTTCTCGCTTTGATGTTCGAGCATGGTGCATCATTTCTCAAACATATAATCGGAGAGAGCTATTACAAGATATTTTTAGTCAAGTTACAGGTTCCAAAGACAAGGGAGATACGGTTGACGTTCTTGCCGACATGTTGAGGAGAAGATTAATGGGAAAGAGATATCTCATTGTATTAGATGATATGTGGGATTGTATGGCATGGGATGACTTAAGGCTTTCTTTTCCAGATGTTGGAATGAGAAGCAGAATAGTCGTAACAACTCGACTTGAAGAAGTGGGTAAGCAAGTCAAGTACCATACTGATCCTTATTCTCTTCCATTCCTCACAGCAGAAGAGAGTTGCCAATTGTTGCAGAAAAAAGTGTTTCAAAAGGAAGATTGCCCGCCTGAACTACAAGATGTGAGTCAAGCAGTTGCAGAAAAATGCAAAGGACTGCCCCTAGTGGTTGTCTTGGTAGCTGGAATAATCAAAAAAAGGAAAATGGAAGAATCTTGGTGGAATGAGGTGAAAGATGCTTTATTTGACTATCTTGACAGTGAGTTCGAAGAATATAGTCTTGCGACTATGCAGTTGAGTTTTGATAACTTACCTGATTGTTTAAAGCCTTGTCTTCTTTATATGGGGATGTTTTTGGAGTACGCAAGAATTTCAGCATCTAAATTGATAAGTTTATGGATTGCTGAAGGATTCGTGGAGAACACTGAATCTGGGAGATTAATGGAAGAGGAAGCAGAAGGTTACTTGATGGATCTCATTAGCAGTAACATGGTAATTGTTTCTGTTGGATTTAATGGTGATTCTACAGCTGATCCTTTATAAAGTATCATGTTCTTTTACCTGATTGTTTAGTCAAACTCACAAAGAATGCCAAATGGACTGTGGAAATGCTTCACCAGGTATTTGATGGTATTCCGGATGAATGTAAAACTAACCTTAATCTGGAAAGGCTAGAATCACATTTGTTGGAATTCTTTGAAGGTAACTCCAGTTTAAGTTACAATTATGAGTTGAATGATTTTGATCTGTCGAAATATATGGATTGTCTGGAAAAAAGTTCCTGGATAAGATTAGGTCCTGTCCTCTCAAAAAAAACTTGCAATGCATCGATCTATAAAGAAACTGAAAATTGTTCAAAAGAAAATGAGATTTTTGAGATACATATATACCACAGAGATAAATGGTTACGTCAACTATGAGAAGCTGGAATGTTTGGAGACTCGAATTCAGTTTATGGCTAACAATATGGGACAATTTTGTTTGGCCGTATTAGACTATGTTGCTGCTATTGAAGTTAATGATGAAAAATGATATCTTTAATAAACCTCCTTATCTATTATCATTGATTGTGTTTGTGGAGCTGGAAATGAAGAAGATTTTTCATGGTGAACTAAAGGCTTCAAAGTTTACTCAATCAAAAACTTTCAAGGACAAGAAATTACCAAAAGAATTTTCACATCATCTCCACAATCTGTTGATGCATCTTAGAAACAAAAAACTCGAGAACTTTCCTAATAATATCTTTGCTCAAAATATTGATGTGGCAATAGAATTCTTGTTGGTTTTCCTTGATGCTGATGTGTCAAATCATGTTATTAATAGTAACTGGTTGAATGACGTCTTGTTAAAGGTTGGAGCTATAGCGGGTGATGTTCTATATGTAATTCAAAAGCTTCTTCCTAGATCTATAAACAAAGATGACACTAGCAAAATAAGTCTTTGCTCGATACAAATATTGGAGAAGACTAAAGATCTGAAGGAACAAGTTGAGATGTATTACAAATCCTTAAAATTTACTCCATCTCAGTTCCCTACTTTGGTGGATTGAGCTTTCTGGATTCTCTTTTAAGGAAATTGAATGAGATGTCGAAATCTAAGTATGGTTTAGATTTTCTGATGAAACCTCTTTTAGGGAATTTGGAGAAAGAGCTATCATCTCTTACATCCATTTTAGAGAAGGAGCTATCATCCATTTTCGGAGATGTCGTGCACCATGAACATAAAATTCCTAAAGATCTTCAGAGCCGTACCATCAATTTGGCATATGAGGCTAAGGTTGCCATTGAGCTGTCCGCTTTGGACCAAAGAATCGGTATTAAGACATCGATTCTAGTCCACTTAAGATAGATCGAAATCAAAATTATATACCTTTTTTAAAGTGCAATTTTTGATAATTTTTACTCTATATAGTTTGTTCTTTTTATTTTTTTTTAAAGATTTCTTGATGTTTGAAATTACAAAAATCTTTCTTTTTTGCATTATTTCCTTCAAATTTATTTATAAATATAAAATATAAATGACCAAATATACTTGGATCTTAAAGTCTTGGATTTGAGTTCTTATAGTGTGGATTTTTTGTCGTCAGCTACATTCAAACCACTAAATCTCCTGAAGTACCTTGTTGTTTCGGCAGAGAGATTCTATTTTCATTCAGTATGTCATCTGCCTCATATAGAAACTTTAATTGTGAAGAATAATCTTAATACAGTACTGTTACCAGTGTCTTTTTGGGAAATGGAAAAATTAAGGTATCTTGAGATTGTTGAAGCTGAATTTGATAAGCAACCTGAGGATATTAAGGAATGTTAGATTTTCAATTGATGAAGCGGATAGGCTGGATGTGTTATTACAGAGGTGTCCTAATCTTCAACAACTTCACATCGACTTTGAGGATAGTTATTCTGCAGATTTGTTTGGGGATGATTATGCAGAGTCTTTTTGTCTCACATTGGAGAATCTTACCCAGCTTCAAATACTTCGCCTTTCCATTGAGAGTCCCATAGTTTTATCCAGGTCACAATTGCCTTCAAATTTAAAGAAGTTGGTACTATTTGAGACTGTAAGTGTGATTTCCTTCATTACGGAACTACCAAACCTGGAGTATCTCCACATAGAACAGGCTTATTTTATAGAAAATGAACCGTGTTTGTCTCAATCAGAAGAAAGGTGCCATGAAGATATCACATTCCATAAACTTAAGTTCTTGAAACTGGTGAAATTAGATATCTCAAGGTTGAATGCCTCAGAGGAATCCTTTCCCCTGCTTGAAACACTTGTTATAAAAAAGTGTCGTGACCTAGAGGAGATACCCCTTAGCTTTGCATATATTCCAACACTGAAACAGATTAAGTTGATTCGGTGTAGAAACGAATCTCCGGAGGCTTCAGCTGAGAGAATTAAGGAAGAAGCTGAAACGATTGAAGGATGTGACCGTATTGACCTCATTATCAAAGTAAGTAGAAACAAACACTTATGTGCTGTTTTTGAGTATCTATGTGCATCTAATTTGATTTACAATACAGAGTAGATAGTGAAATCCAAGGCAGATGTGAATCAAGCATGTGCCTTCAACCATAGGCAATTGCTTAGACAACCGCAGACAGATCGAGTGGATGGAATTCATTTCTTAGCTAATTAATGTTGCAGACATGCTCATGCTCAGGCTCATGCTCATGCTCAAGTCTATTGTAAGGTTATTGCCGAAACGCCCATATATCCTCTTATATTGTAACACTAGTACCTATTGCTAAGTTTGTTTTGATTGATCAACTCTTTCAATGTATGATATGATTGAAGACCAGTATTTATCAGATAGTCTTTCACTGTTATTTCTTGTTGCCTTCGATAAACATCAATCCATTGTTTATTATTTGCTTCTGTAATTTGGTGGTTGTTAAATTCTATAATCCCTTCATCTTTAACCTTATTTGCAGCACCTGCAAAATTCAATAAAAAAATATGAAGTATCCCTCTATATTGTTACTACATTAACATATACGCGACCTAACAACCTGTCAAAGCATCGTTACTGATCAAGGAAGTGGAAGATTTCCTAGTTTCAGCTAGCAAATATCACAAGCTGGATCAACCTTTTCTTTTTAACTCCTTCGGATAATGTTAGGGGATAAAGAGCTCCCTAACAAAGATGACTTCGTACCCAAGGGGATTCAAATCCGAGACCTCTGGTTAAGGATGAATGAGTAATTATCACTCCACCATAACCCTCGTTGATAACCAATTACTCCATTTACAAGGAAGAATTATCACCACTCCTTTTTTTATCCTTGTTTGGTTTATGACATTTGACTCGATGACTATTCTTAGTCTAATAGTTCTATCATTATTTGGTCAATAAAGGCATGTGAATTGGGAAGACTAGTCTAATACATGAGTTTCACTCATTTTTAAAGAAAAAGACAAGATTAACCTTACACCTACCACCTAAAGCAACTTGCTAATATAATTCATGTATTGTTAACGGTCATGTTTATGTATTATGCCTTTTTTAAATATAAAATTTGATCCATTAGTTTATATTTTGTAAAAAAAAGAAAAGAATCATCATTTAAATTCTACAAAAATGGATTCATGTGTCGACCTGAATAGATTGCTTCTCGTTAAATTTGTATATGATTTATGGTTGTCTCTATCGATACAATAACGTAACAACATATTAATTTTTTGGCAAGATCTGAAGCACGTTTCGTTTTCTTATCTTCTTTTGGAAGTTCATCCACCTACCTCTTTTAGAAGTTGAAATTCATACAGAATGAAGCTAATAAATTTGTTCTTGCCAATTGCCATTCATCGATCGTTTGGACTCTGCAACATATGAACTTGAGATATAGTAATATAGTATGACATTCAAGTCCTCTCTGAATACACAGTCGTCTTTGTTAGGGAGCGTTTCACCCCCCAATGTGGGACTTTATTACGTCGCGAATCCAAATTGGATCGGGCTCCAATGTGGGTACCGGACACTGGGTGGGAAACAAAAATTATATATAGTACGACATGAAATGAATAAATAAGCCCTTAAGAACCAAAAAAATCAATGTTTTGTATTATGATTGGGCCTGTTCTGAGAACAGACTCCATTCACAAGATATATGGAAGAATTATCACCACTCCTTTTTTTATCCTTGTTTGATTTATGACATATGATTTATCCTTTTTTGAATTATGTTTTTTTTTTTTAAATATAAAAACTTATTCATAAGTTTATATTTTGTAAAAAAAACAAATCATTATTTTCAGTTTTACAAAAATAAACTCATGTTCGACGTGAATAGATTGTCCGTCATATCATGTGAAAGAATTACTAATTACTACTATTGTTGACTAGTGGATATTTATAAGTTTATGTACATTTGAAAGTTAAAAGAAACATAAAGATATGTAATTCATCGATGCGATGCTTTAGATATTATGATATCTTGTTAACGAACGATGATTTACTCATTCGGTAAGATTGCATAAGAATTGAATTTCAAAGTTTTCACAACTTGTGAATTTTCATATTTATGAGAAAAAATATAACTTCATGTCCGACCCAATACCCAACCATAAAATCCCTTAATTATATGCCAAGCAAGTATCATAGAAGTGCATAGCTTAAGTATGAAACTAACAAATCACATAAATTTTTGCAGGTACTTTCTATTTTGATCCACAATCACATCTGCCCCATATAGAAACTTTAATTGTGACGAATTGTTTTTATGATGTACGGTTACCAGTGTCTTTTTTGGAAATGGAAAAATTAAGGCATGTTCATTTTGCTGGCGCTGGTTTTGATAAGCAGGGACTTTTTGAAGGATCCTCTAAATTGGAAAATTTGAGGATATTAAAGAAAATTGAGGAATTTCCAATTGATAGGCTGGATGTGTTATCAAGGAGGTGTCCTAATCTTCAACAACTTCAAATCACACTTGAGGATGATCAAGATTCTGCAGAGCCTTTTTGTCCCAAATTGGAGAATCTTACCCAGCTTCAAGAACTTCAACTTTCCTTTGTGCATCCCCGCATTCTATCTGGGTTACAGTTGCCTTCAAATTTAAACAAATTGGTACTTAAAGGAATTCATATAGAAAGTGCTATTTCCTTCATTGCGGAACTACCAAGCCTGGAGTATCTCCAATTACTAGATGTGTGTTTTCCTCAATCAGAAGAGTGGTGCCTTGGAGATATCACGTTCCATAAACTTAAGTCGTTGAAACTGGTGCAGTTAAATATCTCAAAGTGGGATGCCTCGGAGGAATCATTTCCCTTGCTTGAAACACTTGTTATAAAAAAGTGTGATGACCTTGAGGAGATCCCACTTAGCTTTGCTGATATTCCATCATTGAAACAGATTAAGTTGATTGGGTCTTGGAAAGTATCTATGGAGGCTTCAGCTGTGAGGATTAAGGAAGAAGTCGAAGAGATTGAAGGATGTGACCGTATAGACCTCGTCAAAGAAAGAAGAAGTCGAAGAGATTGAAGGATGTGACCGTATAGACCTCGTCAAAGAATACTGAAGTTTATTTTGTTGCTAGGTCATTCTGTTATATTGTAACACTAGTAGTGTTTGCTATGTTTGTTTTGATTGATCAACTCTTTTTTATGTATGATATGATTGGAGACAAATATACATCAGATCGTCTTTCACTAATTTCGTGTTTTTATGCAGCTTTATAATTTTGACCAATTTCTCCCCACTTACATCTTCATAGCTCAATACACATCAACCATGTTGTTGTTGTTGTTGTTGAGTACTTCTTGATTTCTAATTCGATGAACATCCGAAAATTTTTAAGGTTAAACTGCTTCTTGTTGCTGTAGGTGCAATGTTGAAGGATCTCTTTATTATGTGTTCAGGTGCCTCTTTTAGAAGTTGAAATTCATACAGAATGAAGCTAATAAATTTGTTCTTGTCATTCATTGATCATTTGGACTTTGCAACATATGAACTTAAGATATAGTAAAAATATAGTATGACATTCGAGTCCCCTCTGAATACAGAGTCGTCTATGTTAGGGAGTGTTTCACCCCCAATGTGGGACTTTATTACGTCGTGAATCCATTGTATCGGGCTCCAATGTGGGTACCGGACATTGGGTGGAAACAAAAAAATGTATATAGTACGACATGAAATGAATAAATAAGGGCATTTGACCCTTAAGAACCAAAAAAATCAATCTTTTGTATTATGATTGGGCCTGTTCTGAGAACAGACTCCATTCACAAGATATATGGAAGAATTATCACCACTCCTTTTTTATCCTTGTTTGATTTATGACATATGATTTATCCTTTTTTGAATTATGTTTTTTTTTTAAATATAAAAACTTATTCATAAGTTTATATTTTGTAAAAAAAAACAAATCATTATTTTCAGTTTTACAAAAATAAACTCATGTTCGACGTGAATAAATTGTCTGCCGTATCATGTGAAAGAATTACTAATTACTACTATTGTTGACTAGTGGATCTTTATAAGTTTATGTACATTTGAAAGTTAAAAGAAACATAAAGATATGTAATTCATCGATGCGATGCTTTAGATAATATGATATCTTGTTAACGAAATGATTTACTCATTCGGTAAGATTGCATAAGAATTGAATTTCAAAGTTTTCACAACTTGTGAATTTTCATATTTATGAGAAAAAATATAACTTCATGTCCGACCCAATACCCAACCATAAAATTCCTTAATTATATGCTAAGCAAATATCATATAAGTGCATAATTTAACTATGAAACTGCCAAACCAAATAAAATTTTGGGGATTTTCCTAAAGAGTGATTTGGTGTGAAATATGAGGTATAATAATTTTGGGATACAATGCAGGATTATTTTATCTTGCATTTGGTTGGAGCCATATTAGGTAGTCCTCCGATTATGTATCCCATACCATAGTGATGGAATATATAAATTATGATCACATATACATAATGAAGTAACTTATTTCGCGATAATTAATCCCGAAATAACTTGCTCCAACCAAACAACCCCTAAAGGAAAAGACAAACAATATAGGTGTATTATTGAGTCACTTTACAGCTACCAACTTAATTCATCTCTTGTTAGGTATAAGAATTATTATAGAGAGAGAAGAAGACTCTTCCTTCTTCCTTCAAACCTTCATCCATTTTATTTCAATAAACTTTTTTCTTGTTTCACCTATTATGTAAACTTGGAAATATATCTTTGTTGGAATCCAAATCTGAGAATTATTACTCTCTGGTTTACCTTATAATGTTTGTTTTTCTCTATTGCTCCCTTTTATGATTGGATCAGACATTGAAGATACTTGTTAACTAACGGTAAGTCATCTTTTTCACATAGATACATAATTAGAGAGTTGATTTCTCAAATGGTCCACTCAACTAATTGTTAGTTAAATGACAATACGAAAAGGGTAAATAAGATGTAAAATTATAAATATTTATAACTTTTCAAAAGGATTAAGATGGCTTCAAGAACCTGATTTCAAAAGTTGGTGAACTTGCAGGAATTTTTCTACAGAAAATGGCTGAAAATGAAATTGAGGAAATGTTAGACCACCTAAGAAGGATCAAGAGTGGAGGTAATCTGGATTTGTTCGAGATATTGCGAATTAAGGAACTTGAAATGGTGCTAAGAGTTTTTAGAACCTTTATAAAGTATCATCATGTTCTTTTGCCTGATTCCTTAGTCGAACTCACAAAGGCCAAAATGCTTCACCGGGTATTGGATAGGATTCCAGATGAATGTAAAACTAACCTTAATCTGGAAAGGCTAGAATCACATTTGTTGGAATTCTTTCAAGGTAATACCAGTTTAAGTTACAGTTATGAGTTGAATGATTTGGATCTGTCGAAATATATGGATTGTCTGGAAAAAATTCTAAATGATGTACTGATGATGTTCTTGCAAAAGGGTAGGTCCTGCCATTCCAAAAAAAAAACTTGCAATACATCGATCTATAAAGAAACTGAAAATTGTTCAAAAGAAAATGAGAATTTTGAAATACATATATGCCACAGAGATAAATGGTTATGTCGACTATGAGAAGCTGGAATGTTTGGAGACTCGAATTCAGTTCATGACTACCAATGTGGGACAATATTGTTTGGCCGTATTAGATTATGTTGCTGAGGGTGAAGTTAATGAAGAAAATGACATCTTTAGTAAACCTCCTTATCTATTATCATTGATTGTGTTTGCGGAGCTGGAAATGAAGAAGATTTTTCATGGTGAACTAAAGGCTTCAAAGTTTACTCAATCAAAAACTTTCAAGGACAAGAAATTACCAAAAGGATTTTCACACCATCTCCACAATCTGTTGATGTATCTTAGAAACAAAAAGCTCGGGAACTTTCCTAATAATATCTCTGCTCAAAATATTGATGTGGCAATAGAATTCTTGTTGGTTTTCCTTGATGCTGATGTGTCAAATCATGTTATTAATGGTAACTGGTTGAATGAGGTCTTGTTAAAGGTTGGAGCTATAGCGGGTGATGTTCTATATGTAATTCAAAAGCTTCTTCCTAGATCAATAAACAAAGATGACACTAGCAAAATAAGTCTTTGCTCGATACAGATATTGGAGAAGACTAAAGATCTGAAGGCACAAGTTGAGACGTACTACAAATCCTTAAAATTTACTACATCTCAGTTCCCCACCTTTTGTGGATTGAGCTTTCTGGATTCTCTTTTAAGGAAACTGAATGAGATGTCGAAATCTAAGTCTGGTTTAGGTTTCCTGATGAAACCTCTTTTAGGGAATTTGGAGAAAGAGCTATCATCTCTTACATCCATTTTAGAGAAGGAGCTCTCATCCATTTTCAGTGATGCCGTGCACCATGAACATAACATTCCTAAAGATCTTCAGAGACGTACCATCAATTTGGCGTATGAGGCTGAGGTTGCCATTGACTCTATTCTTGCTCAGTATAATGCTTTTTTGCATATTTTTTGCTCACTTCCTACAATTTTAAAAGAGATCAAGCAAATTAATGCAGAGGTGACTGAGATGTGGTTAGCGGATATTCCTCTTAATCCTCACTACGTGGCTGCTCCATTTAAACATCTGCCAGCTCGACATAGCAATCTTGTGACTGATGAGGAGGTAGTGGGTTTTGAGAATAAAGCAGAAGAACTAATTGATTATCTGATTAGAGGTACAAATGAGCTAGACGTCGTCCCAATTGTAGGCATGGGGGGACAAGGGAAAACGACAATTGCTAGAAAGTTGTACAATAATGACATCATTGTTTCTCGCTTTGATGTTCGAGCATGGTGCATCATTTCTCAAACATATAATCGGAGAGAGTTATTACAAGATATTTTTAGTCAAGTTACAGGTTCCAAAGACAAGGGAGATACGGTTGACGTTCTTGCCGACATGTTGAGGAGAAAATTAATGGGAAAGAGATATCTCATTGTATTGGATGATATGTGGGATTGTATGGCATGGGATGACTTAAGGCTTTCTTTTCCAGATGATGGAATCAGAAGTAGAATAGTTGTAACAACTCGACTTGAAGAAGTGGGTAAGCAAGTCAAGAACCATACTGATCCTTATTCTCTTCCATTCCTCACAAGAGAAGAGAGTTGCCAATTGTTGCAGAAAAAAGTGTTTCAAAAGGAAGATTGCCCGCCTGAACTACAATATGTGAGTCAAGCAGTTGCAGAAAAATGCAAAGGACTCCCCCTAGTGGTTGTCTTGGTAGCTGGAATAATCAAAAAAAGGAAAATGGAAGAATCTTGGTGGAGTGAGGTGAAAGATGCTTTATTTGACTATCTTGACAGTGAGTCTGAAGAATATAGTCTGGCGACTATGCAATTGAGTTTTGATAACTTACCCGATTGTTTAAAGCCTTGTCTTCTTTATATGGGGATGTTTTCGGAGGACACAAGAATTCCAGCATCTAAATTGATAAGTTTATGGATTGCTGAAGGATTCGTGGAGAACACTGAATCTGGGAGATTAATGGAAGAGGAAGCTGAAGGTTACTTGATGGATCTCATAAGCAGTAACGTGGTAATTGTTTCAAAGAAAGGTTATAATGGTAAAGTCAAATACTGCCAGGTTCATGATGTTGTGCATCACTTTTGCTTGGAAAAGAGTAGAGAAGAAAAGTTTATGCTTGCAGTGAAGGGTCAATATATCCAGTTTCAACCTTTGGATTGGCAGGGAAGTCGAGTGAGCTTCAGTTTCAGTGAAGAGCTTTCCAAGTTTGCACCTCTGGTCTCCAAAATACAGGAGCCTTTCCATCAACACTTGAGGTCATTGATAACGACCAATAGAGCAAAATCTATTGATGTGATTCCCTTCTGTCAGATTAGTGAATTGCGACTTCTTAAAGTCTTGGATTTGAGTTCTTACACTGTGGAGTTTTTGTCGTTAGCTACATTCAAACCATTAAATCAGCTGAAGTACCTCGCAGTTTGGGCAGATAAATTCTATTTTGATCCAGGATCACATCTGCCCCATATAGAAACTTTAATTGTGAAGAATTTTCCTTATAGTGTACGGTTACCAGTGTCTTTTTTGGAAATGGAAAAATTAAGGCATGCTCATTTTGGTAAGGCTGTTTTTAATAAGCAGGGGCTCTTTGAAGGATCCTCTAAATTGGAAAATTTGAGGATATTAAAGAATATTATTGGATTTCCAATTGATAGGCTGGATGTGTTATCAAGGAGGTGTCCTAATCTTCAACAACTTCAAATCACATTGGAGGATGATGAAGAGCCTTTTTGTCCCAAATTGGAGAATCTTACCCAGCTTCAAGAGCTTCAACTTTCCTTTGTGCATCCCCGCATTCTATCCGAGTTACAGTTGCCTTCAAAGTTAAACAAGTTGGTACTTAAAGGAATTCATATAAAAAGTGCTATTTCCTTCATTGCGGAACTACCAAGCCTGGAGTATCTCCAATTACTAGATGTGTGTTTTCCTCAATCAGAAGAGTGGTGCCTTAGATATATCACATTCCATAAACTTAAGTTGTTGAAACTGGTGCAGTTAGGTATCTCAAGGTGGGATGCCTCGGAGGAATCATTTCCCTTGCTTGAAACACTTGTTATAAAAAAGTGTGATGACCTAGAGGAGATCCCACTTAGCTTTGCTTATATTCAATCATTGCAACAGATTAAATTGATTGGGTCCTGGAAAGAATCTCTGGAGGATTCAGCTGTGAGAATTAAGGAAGAAATCAAAGGGATTGAAGGATGTGATCGTATACACCTCGTCAAATAACAGTCAGATTAGTGAGGGTTTTAATAGCTAATTGTTGCAGCCATGCTCATACTGAAGTCTAGCCCATTTCTCTTTTATTGTAACACTACTACTATTTGCTATGTTTGTTTTCATTGATAAACTATTTTTATGTTTGATTGGAGACAAATATATATCAGTTGGTCTTTCACTGATTTCTTGTTTTAATGCAGCTTTATACTTTTGACCAATTTCTCTCCATTAACATCCTGATAGCTCAATACACATCAACCATGTTGATGTTGTTGTTGTTGAGTACTTCTTGATTTTCTAATTCGATGAACGATCGAAAAAGCTTAAGGTTAAATTAACTGCTTCTTGTTGCTGGAGATGCAATGTTATTATGTTATTCAAAGTTTGGACAAATCCTTCTCTGCTCCCTTCGATATAAAGCCATATAGGAGATTCACTAACAATGAAATGTACTAACAAATGAGTGTAAAATTGTAGGCAAACTAGTCCAAAGAAATTCTCTTTTTATTAAAAAAAAACCATCCTTTTTAGAACATAATTTTCTTGTATGGATAGTTGTTCGTGGTTCAACTAATAGGCACAATCATTTCACTCCTGAATTGTCCGCTTTGAACCAAAGAATCGGTATTAAGACATCAATTCTAATCCACTTATGATAGATCGAAATCAAAACTATATACCTTTTTTAAAGTGCAATTTTTTACTCTATATAGTTTGTTCTTTTTATTGTTTTTTTAAAGATTTCTTGATGTTTAAAATTACAAAAGTCTTTCTTTTTTTCATTATTTTCATCAAATTTATAAATATAAAATATAAATTACTAAATATACTTAACTTTTGTCAATCAATTCATACTTGAGGACTATTTTGAATGTTCCTATAATATAAGGGACCATTTTGCAATGTTCAACTCTAGAAAATAGCAGAAGAAAAGTGTTGAGAGAATCATCAGAAAAGTCGATGTCGATTCTGTGGGAGAAGAGTGGAACATGGCGGTGGTTAGTGAGGAGAACGAAGGAATCGAAGCCGTTCTTCATCGGATTCGCCACCGTTTGCGGCGTCATTCCGGGGATTATTGGTTTCTGCGTTATGTCAGGCACCAATACTCGCATTCCTGAACTTGAAGCCAAACTCCGGAAGAACGCTCGCCCCGAAACCCTAGTATGTTCACTTCCCCTTCGAATACTCTTAATGCTAAAACTAGATCAGTTTGTGCTTCATGTGTGTTGTACCTTCTGCTGTTTTAGATGTACGGGAAATTACTTAGGATTATCAATCGCCTAATAGTATTGTAATTGCTCTGATTCATATGTCTTGTAGCTTCTGCTACGTGAAATTGCTTTGACATTAACATAGAGTCCCTTCACCAAGTAGTATTGTTATTACCAGATGAGTATCTGATTCGTATGTGTTGTAGCTTCTGCAGTTTTGGTTGTATGTAAATTTACTTGGCTTATTGTGTGTTGTACTCCGTTTGGCCTTTGTTTTTGCCTAGCTAACTGTTATGGACAGATGAGTATCTGCTTTATATGTGTTGTATATTGTGGTTTAATGATTGGATGGAAATTCTGCTGTCATTAATATTTCCTAATGTGCATTAGAGTCTTCTTTTCTAGTAGTATTGTTATTACCAGATGAGTAACTGATTCATATGTGATGTATCTTCTACAGTTATGATTGTACGTAAATTGACTTGGTGTTATCGATTCTTATTGTGTATTCTTTAAAAAAATTCTGGTATGGAATTATAGTCCATATAATTACAATTATGAATCAAGAGTATCCATTAACTCAATCAGTTGATTCGTTGTTATTCATTGAATTAATCCGTTATAAAAATATCAGAAAAAGAAGGGAACATGGTTTTTGCTAACATGAACTGAATTTTTTTAACAATTTTTCGTAAAAAATGTATCTTTATCCCGGAGCCTCGAAGGAAAGAAAAATCATTCTTTGCTTTGACTGCCTTTGGCTGCTACTTAGCTGAGTGTTATTGCAGGAGCATCTTCAATCTGGTAGGATGAGTGTATCTGTTTCACATGTGTTGTACATTCTGCTGTGATGATTATACCGAGAATTGCCTTGTTGTTATCATTTTCTAATGTGTTTTAGAGTCCCCTCACCTAGTAGTATTTTTTTATCAGATGCGTATTGATTCATATGTGTTGTAGCTCTTTATTCATTCAGTGGGCAATAAACTGCACAGTTTTGACAATTTATGCCACTTGGGGTACCAACCTGACATATAGTTTATTCACGCTTGATATTTATATATTTTATTACAAAAATCCTAAATTAAAATGAAAATATGCATGAGATCAAGAAGTATCAATTGATGTTGGACCCATACTTAATATGAACTTATTTTTCATGTTCAATCTGCTTTTTGGGAAATTTTTAATATGAATTATTACTTGTTCAGATAACTTAAAGTTTCTATCGATTGATTGATTTTATATATATATATATATATAAAATAAATTATAAAAATAGCACCTAAAAACAAGATAAAATTCTAGTTGCATCTCTAGTAAGTTGATTTTTTGTATTGATCCAATTCTTGTTGAAGTATTTCAATTTGTTTATCTTTCTCAACAACACTATCAAGTTAAGAGAACAAGTCATGAGGAGGAGTAGAAAGAGTCAGCTTTCAAATTACCCAAACATAAGACACCTGTACTGCCACGTAACCAGTTGTATTGCCACGTGTCGTGCCATGTGTTAATCTGCATGCTGGTCATATTCCTATCTATAAGCTAGCTGCCTCTTCTTTCTAGGCCAAAAATAAATAAACAGATCACCGCAACAAAATACTTTACTATAATTTTGAATTTATTTGAGATTTTAGAAAAAAAAATGGAAGGAATAAATGTATCGACTCATCCAGATGTTCCAGGTGAACCTACGCAAACAGGAACAGCAATTCTTGAGACTGCAACAGCTACCATTCAAGGATTTGGTCCTATCAATAAAATTCATCAACATCTTTGTACGAGGTGAAAAGCGGTGTCCTGTTCATGCCCTGTGTTCCAGGCCCGATTCAACGACAAGATCATGAAAAAACCGTGAAAACTTATGGCAAAGTGATACATTTTTGGCAGGTTGATAGAGGTGATACACTTCCTTTGGGAATTCCTCAAGTTATGATGTCGCTTACTAGAGATGGTCAACTCGATCAGAACCTTGCTCAAGGTACACAAAAATCATTAATTATTATGATTAATATATGCTATTAATTACTTTTGAAGTGATATAATATTAATCTAATTGTATAGAACTTGAACTCATTATAATTATATAGGTTGCTAGTATAAAACATTAATTAATACCTACCGTCCCAATAGGAGTAGCTCCGTTTGCTAGACACAGCTCAAAAAAACTTTGTGGTCTGAAACAAGTCATAGATGATTATTTAGTTAGAAAATCATCTAATAGAGTTGTAAATTGTCTAACTAGGAGTAGCATGAAAAAATTTTAAGTTAAATTTTTAAATGACCCTTTCTTCATTAGGAAAACCTCAATAGTTCAGTTGGTTGATTATTTGATCTATCTTATTTGGCGAGGATTTAATTTTTCACGTTGTAATTGCCTCCCTTTTTCCCTTTTCCGTTTTAAACCTCTTTCGGATAGATTTGGAAGGGATATTAGTGTGTGATACATGAATTTGGTGTTGAGTAGTTTTGAGTCAGTTTTCTTCGGAGAATTTTAATAGTTTAGTTGGTTGATATTTGATCTATCTTACATGAATTTGGGTGTTAGGATTATATCTTAGTCTTAATAGTACGTTTATTTAACATAGCGTTTTTTACGAGGTTTTTAAAATTTGATGTAGATGTGGAGAAACGTTTTGGTGTGTCATTTGATGAAGAAAGGGAGAAGAGGGCATACATGGAAGGTCCTGCCCATGGGATTCACCCACTTGCTAATGCTGGAGGCAAAGGCATTCGCACTCTCCTTAGAGAAGTTGATTGTAAACCTATCGAATCTGTCCCTAGAGTTTTTGTTTAAGCTCCGACCGCGAAGTCGCTTTCGATTGCTCATATGTTCATCTCGTTTTCATGTTCGATTGCTCATATATTTATTTCGTTTTGGCTAGCAAAGTCGGATATCGTCTAGTGTTTTGTTCAACTTTTATTTTTCACTTTTGTGATATATAGGACTTGTATATATATGTTGGCATGTGTGAATATACTATGTTGATGAATGAATAATTCTCTACGTTTTTGTTTTCCAACACTATATAACTGTATATGGTGGTGTTGCATATATAAATATGGTATATTTTTTTCTTTAAAATGAATCGATTTTTACCACGAGTCAATTTATTAAGAATTTAAGATTATTTTTTTCTTAAATGAATTGAATTTTTACCAAATTCTGAAGAACTTCCGATAATGAAATTGGATCCTCGTGAAAGAGTTTAGATAACTAACCAATTGAAAATTCAATAATTAACCAATGAGGTATTTACTGTGATCCTCATCAATAAAATGAAAATTCAGTTAGTCAATAAAATTGAGCTACTAAAACTTCTTTCCTTATTGAAATGTACTTATTCTCTTTCAAGGTTGTTTTTTCTTCTAATCTTCTAGAAATCTCACAATTGCCAAAGTCTATGTTAGGTTGATAAAATTATTACAAGCTGGACATAGTTAAACTTGAACTCACATTTGAATATGTAATATGAAGATATGATTCCAAATCAAAGTTTAGATTTGAGATTAATTTCAAATTTCAATTTTTTTTAAAAAAACATGATTTGAAATTTCGACTGAGCTACTAAATTTCCGTAAGGCTTACTTATTTCCATGAATATTAAGTTATAAAATGGGCCTCCTATATTCTTATTTTTCAAACATAGGCCCACAGGGAAGACTTGGGGGGTCAAAAAGTTTGTGGATACAAAATCTTGATGAGGATTATTATTTTCTCCTTTTCCCTTATATGTACTTGCTCTCTCCTCCTTTTTTTCTGTATCATAGAGTATATGTGTGTATATATATATAATAATAGGGACTTCATAATTCCAGTCTATTGAAAACTCAGAATTATTGGCAGATCCCGTTCAAGGTTATTGAGGTGAGTTTGATTAGGGTACTTTGCATATATTAAACATGTCGAATATTTTCTTTAATATTTTAAATTTCGTATCAAGTCAAATACTATCATTTAATTTTTTTTCATGACAAAAACTATGTTTCTCCTCCAATTTGATGTATGTCAAACTAACCATAATCTTGTGAAAAAATTAAAGTTGATTTTTGGAAATATCATATATTAAAGCTTCTATAAGATATCCTAGAAGTAGAATTTTCTTGTAGATGTTGAGAGAATTAAATATTTATAGTAAGTTATGGAATAGTCTAGATAGTGTTGTATATTTGCAATCAACCAAAATCCAAATCAAAGAGTTTTAATTTCTTTCGGTTCTCTTATCCAAAATACACATTCTCCTTTCTAGCCTCTTTTTCTTAATTGAGTTTTTCGATCTTAATTAATGATCTTAGGCTGGTAGAAAGGCTCTCGATTATATTTTTCTTATTGCTATTCTCTACAATTCTCTCATTTTTTACTAGTCACATAATGATTGACCTACTAAAAATGTACTAGTTTAGACTTTAAACTTCTTATCCTATAGTAAAAGATCATTTCCATGTGGCAGAATTGAAAGACATGAATAGAAGTGTTGCTCATAATTAATGAAACTAATATTCCAAGTGTTTATTGAACTTGCAGGAATTTTCTACGAACGATGGCTCAAAACGACATTGAGGATATGTTAGATCAGCTAAGAAGGATCAAGAGTGGAGGCGATCTGAATAGCGTCAAGATTGATCAAATTGTGCTACTTGAAGTGGAGATAAGATTTTTCAGAACCTTTATCAAGTATAATCATGTTGTTTCCCCTGATTCCTTAGTCAAAATCACAAAGATTGCCCAGATGATTATGGAAAAGGTTCACTCAGTATTTGATGGAATTCCAGACGAATACAAAAATAACCATAACCTTGAAAGGGGAGTGTTAACACTGCTGGAATCCGTTCAAGGGAATACTAATTTAAGGTACAATTATGAGTTGAATGATTCAGATATGTCGGAATATATGGATTGCCTTGACAAGAATCTGTGGATGATGTGCCTGCAATGGGGTAGCTTGTCTGACCCTTCTTGGACGAATGAAGAAATACTTGTGAGAAATCGATTTACAAAGAAACTGAAAATCATTCGAAGGAAAATGGGATTTTTGAGATACATTCAGAGATAATTGGTTACATTGATCACGAGAAGTTGGAAGGTTTGCATGTAATGACCCGAAAGGTCATTTTGGTAATTTTCATGGAAATGACTATTTTACCCTTTCGGTAGTTGCCCCGAGTCCCATGTTTTGTGGTTGTAAAGTTAGTTTGAGGAAAAATTGGTAAAAAGTTGAGTTTTTGAGAAGTTGGGTTTTTATGAGTTAAAGTTGGTTAAAAAAATGCTTTTTCGAGTTACTTGGAGTTTCGGGACTCGGATCGGATTTCCGTCGATTCCGGCAGTTTTAAAATGTCGAAACGGGTCTGTGTGAAGTTACGGAGTTGAATTTGGAGTTGAAACGAAGAATTGAGGTCCTAAGTTGCTAAAGTTGTGAAATTGTGATAAAGAGTTGACTTTGGTCAACATATGAGGTTCCGAGGCTTGGATTGAAATTCCGAGAGTACCGTTGGTTTCGGGAGGCGATTCTAAGTCTAGAATGAGTCTTGGTTGAATTTTTAGACGCTCCGTTTGAGTTTCGAATTTTTTTGGCGTTAAACTAGTTTCTTGGCATCTTATTGAATTTCGGGTCAAGGAGTCCTCGAATTCAAATTCCAACGGTTCCATTGAGTCCGGAACGTTGAATTTAGTGGGGGTACATATTTAGTTTGTGTGCACGAGATTCCGAACGAATCTCGAGGGTCCAACGGGGACTTAAACTTTGGTGTTATTGTTGTGTTTCAGCTGCAATAGCAGTCCTTTTTAAGTCAAAAAACAGTAGGCATTTTCCCCCAACTTGAAAAATACCCATTTCTCCATTTTTAGACTTTGAGAGCTCGAAAATAGGTGATTTCAAGTGGATTTTCGCAAGGAATTCATTGGGTAAGTTATTTCCAACTTATATCTTTGATTTTCATCGATTATTTATGGATTTTAACATCAAAATTTGAGATCTCAACTGAAAAATTTGGGGGTTTTTGCCTAATCCGAATTTAATAGAAAATTTGAGTTTGTGAACTCATTTCAACTCCTTTTTCGAAACGGTTTTCACTATTGGATTCTAAATTTTTTGGGGAACATTTTTCACTAAAAATTTCCAGATTTCGAGAATATTTTTCGAAACGAGATTTTTTTGACCATTTTACCCTTTTCTCCAAATTTCACAATATTGGTGTTGTTAGATTCGTATTGATTGTGAGATTCCATTTAT
>JAJOOE010059766.1:0-17794 GCA_036250405.1 Solanum raphanifolium | reverse complement strand
TTTTTCCTATGATGTCCATCTATTGTAGCATTGCATTGCATCCCATATACTTGGTACATTCAAACGTACTAATGCATACTCTATGCCTACATGATGTCACCATGTAGGGACCGGAGCACCGCTTGACCATCCTCCTCCGCGTGGCTAATACGATTTTCTATCGAGGTTATTGGTGAGTCCTAAATTCCGAGGACATTGCTTATGATCTTTTGCTATGTATAAGACTTTTCTTTTCTTTTTTTGTTGTGTATTGACTATGAGAGTGAGCCCGGTAGTTTGTCTTGGCCCCCGCTAAGTACCCATGTTTAGAGGTGGTGTTGGACAAGTTGTGTATTATGCTTGAGCTTGACTCATCTATGGTATTTATGTATCATTCCTTTTTTTTTCTTGCTCCCTTAGTCTCGATTTCCCCCTTGATTATGCTTATCGCTTATGGTCATTTTAATTGCTTCCGCGACCAAGGATGTGTAATGATACGCTATGAGGCTTGTTTGGGGTTCCTTCGGGTTCCCCATTCGCCGGTCACGTCTAGGCCCTAGGCTTGGGTCGTGACAGTAATTGATGGAGTTGCTTTTTTTAGGTTTATTATTGACTATCACATGAATCTTTCTTATGTTCTTATTTTCCGTATTTCATGATTGATCACCATAGAAATAAATTCATTGTCTGAATTGAACTCGGGAGAGGAATAAGAGGATAGAACGTAGGGCATAAGGAGCTTGTTGAGCTCTAAATAGCTAGGGTTGATTCGTTTCTAGGATAGGGGATATACCTAGAGACCTCGCTTGGGTCACCCTACAGGAAGATAACTTACTGCTCGGTAGGTAATCATCTCATCCCCGCTCAACGATATAGTTAGGGTGTTATCTATAGTAGGCGATTAGAGGTCGGGAGACCATGATCATACATCTAACCCTGTGATTCATTGATTCGATAGTTAATAATTACCCATTTAAATGATATTGATTGCATGAATCCTGATAGAAACTGCAGCCCTGGACCTTTCCCAAATCATTGTTTGCAACCCGTGAAACTGAATCGTGTTAGTTACATTTTGTTTTAAAATTTAGAAATAGAAATAAACAACTCTTTAAATCTGGAAATACATTTGTGGTTAACTGAAAAGTAGAGAAATTGATAGTTTCTAAGTGTAAGTCCCTGTGGGTACGATACCTGGCTCGCAAAAAAAGCCACTTCATTTCTTGTACGATCACGTACACTTGCATATGCGATTAGACCGCAACAAGCGGTAAGTGTTCAAATTCAACTATGAAATGCAAAGTTGGTCTAAGTGGTTATAGGAATTAAAATTATTGAAAACATACAAACAAATCTAAAGGGGTGACAACAAATGTCAGATGAGGGTTTGGATTTGCAATTAACACCTGAAACAAGAATGAAAACAGGGGAAACAACAATATAAAGTGAGATTCTCGGGATGTGATCGATTATAAGCTAATTATGCATTATGGGTAATTGACATTTAACAATAACTTGCTGAATCATTATAGGTAGGCTAGGCCATAAGTGCAATAGCTTTCTCTCGAACAACTATTATGATTCAGGTGATTTCTCTCGAACATCGACAAGCTTAATCAAGATAAATAGCCCACAACCTTAATGTATCCACTCTCTCGAGCTAGATAGGTAGAATTAGGTTTAGAATTCACTCTCGAGTTGAACCCAATCAACCCAATACCTATAATCATTAATCAAGAGCTTTGGTTACAAAACTTCTCTCTCAAGCAAGCCAAGAACTCTATACTAGGATTGCATTTACAACTACAATCCATAGATTAAAACACAGCTAATGATTAAACCCACTTTAAAACAATAAAATAATCATTAATCAACAATACCCATAAGCAAATAATCACATGATCACACCCAAGAATTAGGGTTTTAGCTACACATCATAAAAATAGAGAAATGACTACCAAATACATTAGCCATGACCTAGGTAAAGGTTCCCAAGTCTTTACAGTGGTCCAAATAGAAGAAATTCATAAACCCACTTGCAAATCCTCAAAATTGAGTTTAGAAATCCTCAAAGTCTACACTAAGAACTCACAAACTAAGAGAAAACTCTAACTCTAATGGTAAGTGCAATAACTTGGAGAGAACTCCTCAAATTTCATTTAAAATTCCAATTATAGTTGCCCAAAATTTAGCCTAAAAGTCCAGTTGGCGGAATAAGTCGGGCCTCGCTCAGTCATTCGGCGATCCATCCTTTGCTTCCTTCCATCGTCATTTTGCATTGGTCATTAGCCTTCCAGGTTCTGTAACTTTAGGAGATCCAACTTAATGTCGCGGAGTGGATCGGCAATTCACCGACTGGCCATTTCTGTCGCCAACTCAATTTTTTCCCAAAGCTGGCACACTAGAACTTTTCTTCACTTCTTCAACTTGTTTGCTCCTTTTTGCCCGATAGTGTCCTTGCCTTAAATGATGACAATCAACACTTTAACATCAGTTTAGAGAATAAATTAGGCATTTGAGGACACTAAAACTATATATAAAAAAAAGGCCCTAAATGAGTCCAAATCCCAGACTCATCAGACTATATCTTGAATATATAATCTGGCATAATCCTCTACTGTATTGGTGGTTTTTACCGACAAGAAATGGACTGATTTAGTCATCCGATCTACAATCACCCAAATTGAATCATGATGCCTGCGAGACCGTGGCAAACCAGTAATGAAATCCATATTGATCATCTCCCACTTCCATTTCAGAAGATCTATATTCTGAGCCATACCACTGGGCCTCTGGTGCTCTACCTTGACTTGTTGGCAATTCAAGCATTTAGCAACGAACTCTGCAATACCTCTCTTCATACTACTCCACTTATAGACTTTTTTCAAGTCACGATACATCTTTGTGGAACCAGGATGGATAGAGTATCTAGAGCTATGATTTTCCTCCATGATCCTCTCTTGGATTCATCCACCATTAGTACACACAATCTACTTTGATACCTCAATACATCATCTACCCCTTATTCAAAAGCCATCACCTTTTACTTTTGAACATTTGCCTTCAATTCAAGCAAAACAGGGTCTTGGTATTATTTCTCTTTTACTTTGGATACTAGTGATGATTCAGCCCCATTCATCACCACCACTCTTCCTTCATTGGAATCCATTAACCGGACTCCCAATCGTGCAAGTCTGTTCACCTCCTTGGCTAATTCTTTCTTGCCTTCTTCAACATGGGCAGTATTACCCATAAATAATCTGCTCAAGGCATCAGCAACAACATTAGCCTTTCCTGGGTGATAGAGAATACTTATGTCATAGTCCTTGAGTAACTCCAACCACCTCCTCTATATGAGGTTAAGCTCTTTTTGACTGAAAACATACTGAAGACTCTTGTGATCGGTGAACACATATATATGAACACCATAAAGATAGTGACGCCATATTTTTAAAGCAAACACTAAAACAGCCAACTTTAGATCATGGGTTTGGTAATTCTTCTTGTGAATCTTAAGTTGTCTAGAGGCATAAGTTATAACTTTGACATTCTACATCAATACATAACCCAGTACAACTCTGGACACATCACAATACACAACAAAGCCTTGTGTACCTTCTAGTAAGGTCAACATTGGGCCAGTAGTCAACCTAGTTTTCAATTCCTGAAAGCTCTTCTCACAAGCTTCGAAACATTGAAACTTTGTTATCTTCTGAGTCAACTTAGTCAACAGGGATGAAATAGATGAAAATCCCTCGACAAACCTCTTTTAATTGTCAGCCAATCCCAAGAAACTCCTAATATCAATTGGAGATGTCGGTATAGGCCAGTTTTGCACTGCCTCAATCTTCTGAGTGTCAACTCGAATCCCATCACCAGAAACAATGTGGCCTAAGAACGCCACTGACTCAAGCCAAACTCACACTTGGAAAATTTGACATATAACTGTTTATCTCTGAGAGTTTGGAGAACTACTAAGAGATAAATAACATGATCCTCTTCATTCCTAGAATAAATCAGAATGTCATCAATGAATACGACAAAAAACATATCAAGATAAGGCTTAAACACTTTGTTCATAAGGTCCATGAATGTTGTTGGAGAATTAGTCAAACCAAAAGACATGATAAGAAACTAATAATAACTATAGCAGGTCCTGAATATTGTCTTAGGGATGTCACTTTCTCTTACTCTCAACTGATGATAGCCAATCTGAGGTCTATCTTAGAAAAACAAGTGGCACCCTGAAGTTGATCAAAAAGATCATCAAATATCGGAAGGGGATACTTATTCTTGATAGTAACCTTGTTACATTGGCGATAATCAATACACATCCTAAGTGATCCATCTTTCTTCCTCACAAATAAGGCCAAAGCGCCTCAAGGTAAGACACTAGGTCGAATAAAGCCCTTATTAAGGAGATCTTTCAACTGTTCTTTAACTCTTTTAACTCAATTGGATCCATTCTATATGACGGAATAGAGATAGGATGAGTATCAAGAAGAATATCTATACTGAAGTCTATTTCTCCCTCAGGAGGGACTCCGGGAAGATCATCTAGAAAGATATCTGGAAACTCACTCACAACTGGAACTGACTGTATAGGTGGTATCTCAATACTAGAGTCATTAACTCGAACTAAGTGATAGATGCACCCCTTGGAAACTAACTTTCTGGCCTTAGGGTACAAAATAAAATGACCCTTAGGCACTGTTGAACTACTCTTCCTCCACTCAATAACTCGCTCATTAGGAAACTGGAACTTAAATACTCGAGTTCTACAATCGACTGGGGCATAACAAGCATGAAGCCAGTCCATACCTAGAATAACATCAAAATCCACCATATCTAACTTAACTAATTCAACCATGATGTCCTTGCAATTGACAAAAATGGTACAATCACGATAAACTTTATTAGCTCTATAGACTCACTAACAGGTGTGGAAACATCAAAGGGTTCAAAGAGACGCTCAGGAAGGATATGAAATCTCATAGTGATATATGGATTCATAAATATAGACTCGTACTTGGATCAAGCAATGCATATACATCAAAATTAAAGACTTTGATCATACCAGTGACAACATCAGGTGAATTCTCTTGCTCTTGGCGCAAATGTTTCCTCATGAAGCTTGACTACACATGTACTACCTGGATTAGTTCTTAGCAACTCATCTTTGTAGTCCAAAATCCTCCCAAACTCAAGAACATAGTTACCCATTAACTCATGTAGTACTTTGTTTCTTGTTCTCCTATACACTGTTATTCCAACATATAAATCTAATTCTTTTTTAATAAGCCCTTGAAACTCAAAGATTCTAATGTCAGGTTGTTCCTTTATCCTTTCATTGTAGTGACTAGATAAGAACTTGCTATTACAAAGCTTGTACCTATTAGTAGGATCACATTTGTGAACTGGATTGTATGTTTTTACAACAAAATTATTTGTCCTAGAATCAAAGCTAGCAAATAAAACCCAAGGACAACCAATTGTACACCTAACTCTTACCTTCAGAGGCGAATCTAGGATTTTTCGAATATGGGTGCACCAAGAAAAATGTATTAAGTGGAAATTCATCCGAATATGGGTGCACCAAGAAAAATGTATTAAGTGGAAATTCATCCGAATATGGGTGCACCAAGAAAAATGTATTAAGTGGAAATTGATCCTCAGTCCTCAAAGTCAAAAGCTCAACATTTAACCATGTGGACCAACTAGATTTTTTATAGTACGGGTGCAAGAATATAATATTATACAAATGTTAGAAAATATATACATAAAATATCTAATTTTACGAAGAGACCACGGGTTCGGGTGCCCTATTTTTTGCACCTAAATTCGCCACTGCTTACCTTTGTTGGTCCATTAATATACATTTCAGTTGCAACATATTCAGCAACAACATATTTGATAACAGCAGATCTAAACTCATTAACACTTTCAAATATAAGACCCAATTCCCACACTATTTTCTGAGAAAATGCATCAAATACAACTCTATTCACCTTCTTTCTCCTTATTGGCTTAACTCTCTCTCTTTGTTGAACCTCTTCTTCATCATCACTAAAAGCATCTGGAACTGTTTCAAAACTGGCAGCTTCATCTGAGGGATAATAAGGCTCATCACCAGTATCACACCCCGAGACTACCCCCGAGACGCGGACACGACACCTAGGACCACAAGCAATCCCAAGCTAACCCTGCTGGCATAATCATAAGCACACTAAATATAAACTGAATAATAGAAACTGTGCGGAACCTATAATCATAAATAAATCTGAAATGATGGGAATACCCATATACTATAACTGAGATATATGAAACCTGAAGAGTTTAATACAAGGAAGCTATTAACCCAATACTAAGTAGAATCTATTTATGTCTGAAAATAGCCTCTAACTGACTAGAAATGTTGGGACAGGCCCCAGCTAAATCTAGTAAAACTGAAACTAAAGGACTAACAATACTAAAAAGAAACTCATGACTATTGTCCTCGGAGAATGAGGACTCACCACTGATTCTGCTGAACTGGAGATCAAGAACCGATATAAGCATGATCTGGATACTGAGAACCTGAACCTACATCACGAGAAGATGTAGCGCACGTATGCGTCAGTACTTGAAAGGTATTGAGCATGCAGGATAGAGTAAAGCTGAAATAACATATAATTGAACAAAACAAATAAGCAATGACATAATCTGAACATGATATAGATACTGAATGCTGAGATAACTAAATACAGTGACCAACTTATAACATGTTGAAACTGAATACTGGATATACTGATAAATGGTCAATGCAATAGGATCTGACTGAACTGTGGGAGCTACTAATAACCGATAGTAAAACCACATAAGTTAAATATGGAGTCCGATGTATACGCCTCATCGAGAGGACCCAATACACCCGGCCAAAGGTGTAGAGGCATGCTGGCGTGATCACTAATTGGTATTGCCCACAGAGGGGACTTACACCTACGTGGCTTGTAGTTCTGGGACTATATGGGTACGCTGAACCCTAGTCTAACTCGGTATTATGCTACTCCCAATGGATTAAGTAATGAACACATTATGACTGAGTTTCTCTAAGTTACTGGATAACTCAAACTGAACATGCAAACTGAGAATGCAATAATTAAACTGATATTGATGCATTAATAAATGAGGCATGTATAACTGAATAACTGAAATATCTGACCTAGCATGTATAATTCAAGAACTAAAGAATTACATAGCTAGGGTTCTGAAATTCATGCAATAAACTGAATATTAACATACTAATCTGATTTGGAACATTCTAATAGCTAAGAATCCAATAATTCTAACATTCAAGAAACCCTAGGTCTAGTCATAATAAGAGAATCAAGAAACTGACTGAAAACTAGGGACCTAATGGGTGAAAGGAACCCACTAGTGAAATCCCACATACCTGGTAATGAATTCCACAGAGAAATCTTTAGATTTCGGGGCTGGAACTAATGGAACCTTACTGCATTCTTGAACTAGGATTCTTGACATCTCTTCTCCTCTTACACTCTAATTTTTTAAGTTTTGATTAATGATTTGACTTAAGTAAGTTCTAGTTATGTTTCTAGGCTTAAACTGACTAAAACCTCATAATTCATGGTCTGAACAACATAGCTTAGGGGTCCAACGAAATAGGAAAAGACCAAATGACCCCTGACTTAACTGATGTCGAAGTGATCGAAGAACTGGACCTACGGGCCGTGCATCGAACGACGGTCCATATTGGTCGGCCATTGTTCGTGTTAGAGGTTGGGTAAAGGAGTCTTGATCCACGGACACAGACCAAGGACCATGGTCTGATCTACGGATCGTGGGTCAGTCTGTGGGTCGAGACTTAACCGATTTTCTGAGCTGGGTTTGAGGAGGGGTTGCAGTGGTGAACCACAAACCACCAGTACAAGTCGTGGTCTGACCTACGGTCCATGGATGGCAACTGTGGGTTGCACCTGCAACTTCTCAAAATCTGCATTTTGGTCTATCTAGGATATAGGGTGTTACAACCAGCTAGCTTGCCTTCTAAGTTGTTTCTATTACCACCTGTAGATTCATCATACCCAGCATCTGGCCTTTTTTTTCTGTTCCTAACTTGACATGATCAGGCAATGGAGCTCTTTCTCCCATTTTCCTTCTCTTTCTTTTACTCATTTCCTCTTTAAAACTTCTTAGCTCATCATATACATCACTCCCATTAAATCCTTCATTAGAAGTATGGGCAGGGTCAGGAATTGGATTAGAGGAATAATGGACAGGGTCAAGAGTTGGATCAGTAGAAGGATGGACATGGGTTGGAGTTTGATGAGTAGGAGGAGGAGTATTTAGAGCAGTAAAAGAGTGTACAGGAGAAGACGTATTTGAATTGGCAGGGGCAGGGGAAGGGGCAGAATTTAAGGCAGGGTTTGAGGCATTTTCTTGGGCCTCATGTGTTAGTTTTAATTCAGCATGAAAAAATGCATTAGGCCCACTATTTTGAGATGCTCCCTCACATACTCCACTTTCCTCATATTCCAATGAAGGTGGGACCAAAACTGGATCAGCAACAAAGTGACACACAAAACAGTCTAAAATATCTCCATTACTCAAACACTCAGCAATTAAATTAGTATCATAGTCAGATTTGATTTCTAACATAACAGTACTTCTAGGAAGTTTCACATACAGCACACATTGTCCAGGTTCATACCCCAACTCTTTCAGACAATCCCTCAATTCAAAATAAGATAACCTATCTATATCAACATCTAAAAACTCATAAACTCCTCCACCATGATATGGTTTCCTCTTGTATCCCTTTTTTCCAATTTTCATAACACCACCGTGGTAAAATCTCAAAGTAATCAATTCAAAAGACATTTTAACCTGAAAATAATGTTAACAGTTGACCCTCAACAACAACGACAAAACATATACAACAACAAAGGGGATTCATGTGAATGAAAAACGACATACAGTAAACTTGAAAAAAAATAAAGACGAAATAACCCTAAGCTAAAAAGTATGAACTATGAAGTAACCCTAGAGATGTTTGACTGACCTTTCATATATGGAGACGACAACACACTATGAACGATGAATGCCTCGATTGTACCCACCAAACCCTAGTAACCACCAATTTGCTTCCACCAAACGATGAACGCCTCGATCAACAATACACCAATGTTCTTTAAATATGACAGTGAAAACTTGATTAGATGGTTAAAACTACAAGGATGCTTCAAAAAAAATACAAAATCGAAGAAATCTTTAGCTAAAATTAGGATTTACAAATGAAATTTACGATTAGGTTTTGATGTTCTTAGAGAAAGGAAACGGGTGGGTGAAATAAATAGACTAGGGTAAAATAAAATGGATTTGGGTGAAAAGAATCGAGTTTGGGTGAAAAGAAACGGGTTTGGGTCAAATGAATCGGATTGGGGTCTTTTACTATGTGGCTTCACTAGGAGGCGAGTGGCTCTCACTCTGTGCATAATGTCCTGGGTTGGGTGACGGAAGGGGGAAATAAATACACTTTTATGTACTTAAGGTGTGTAATAGGTCGCCCCATTAGTTAAAGTGTGTAAATGACTTTTGGGTACAAGTTTAGGGGGCAATTTATGCCTTTTCCCTTTACCTGCTAGTCTTTAATTTGGACACAACTCTCTCTCTCTATCTATCTCTATCTCTATATCTTTCTCTCTCTCTATCTATCTATCTTATATATATATATATATATATATATATTAAATTGTATTAAAATCATGTCTTAAATATTAGAGAAGTAATTAAATGATTATTTCCATATACTAAAAAAATAATTAAATTACTTTTTTGTCTAATATAAACCCTATGCTAAATTTAAGATATATCACTCATAAAAAAATATTTACAGATATCTCTCTTATGATAGTTTGAATCTTATTAAAACTACTAAAATAACTTGGAGACATTTTTCCCCTACTAATGCACGCTAGGAACCACAATTATTAGTATCCTTAGTTCAATTAAAAAATAAAATTGTATCAACCTAATGAAATTAAATAATTATTTGAGGTAATAATATAGAACTCTTTTTCTAATTCTTCTTTTCATATATTTTAGGAATCTATATTCATTCTTTTAATACCTTTTAAGATATATTTTAGAATTTTTATATTTTTTATTTCTATATATTTTAGGATTCAATATTATAATAAATACTATAAAGATTTTAACCTGTTCTGCATGGGTGGATTTAAATCTTTACGGGTTAAAGCCGAAGCGGCGCGCAACCACCTCGTTGCCATCTCTATAAGGGACCAATTTTGTCATTTTCTCACCTTATTGCCATCTCTATAAGGACTAATATTGTCATTTTCTTGACTTGGCCAAAAGAAGTCTATAAATCTTTCAAGTTGACTTTGACATTGAATAACAACTACGACAAGTTGTTGAATAATATAAACTCGTTTTGGTATAGTAGCTCCACCGTCATAAAGCTCTAAGTCTCAAAAATTGCAATGTAGTGATTGAGAATCAAAGTTGGAACCTTCTCTGAACTTTCCCATTATATTAAAATTTCAAAGTTGGAATCTTCTCCTTCACATTTTTCATGAACTATAAGTTGTGCAATAGCAAAGCACTTTATAATTATTTCCTCATCATCAATCAATATCACAATATATCTTAATTGGAGTAAGCATGAGTAATTTGAAGCCCACGTTGAGTTTTGAACAAGGATGGCCTATATTGCAAGAGGAAGCTATCAACAAAGTTATCCTCCTTGTTGAAGAATGCCACACTTCCAATCAATTCACTTCTGAAGAGTATATGCATTTATACACGTATCCTATTTTCATACTTTCACTATACTTTCCTGCAAATGTTGATTCAAAATTTAAAGTTTATGTGTTCCCTGCAACGATTTTAAATTAATTCAAAATTGTCTATTGCCTAGTATCTTAAAGTTTTATGGTGGGCTACTCTTCTCTTAACCAGAGATCTCGGATTCGAACCTTGGGTATGGAGAAATTCTTGGTAGGGAGCATTTTCCCCTAAATGGGGCCCTATAAGCGCTAATCTAGATTAGTCTAGATCCAATGCAGCGACTGGATATTGGATGGGAAACCAAAAAAAAAACTATATCTAATTATATTTTGCTATTCCTATCAATTTGGACTTGTATTTCCTAATTGTATTATCCAGAACAGTGTATAACATGTGTGACAACAATCCAGCTGGCCCTGAAGCTCAAAAACTGTATCAGCAGTATAAGAAAACAATGGAAGGTTATGTCTCCTCAAAGGTAAGTGAAACTTTTGAGAGTTTTACATACATGATTGTTACTTTTTTTTTTCGTTTTCTTGATGTGATCATCGATGTTACAGGTAGTTCCATCTATTCAGGGAAAGAAAGACGAGGTCTTGCTACACGAACTTGTTAAGAGGTGGAATAATCACAAAATCATAACCAGGTGGCTTTTCAGATTCTTTCATTACCTTGACAGACACTTAGTGCCTAGAAGGAGCCTCCCTTCGCTTCAGGAAACTAGCCATTTGACTTTCTATGAATTGGTTAGTTACGAGTTCTTATCCATCGATATGTTGGATCAATTAGACGAATAATGTCTCTGTTTACATGGATTTTAATAAATTGTTGTAGGTCTATGGTGAAATGAATGATGGAGTGAGAGATGCTGTGATATCTTTGGTAGGTTTACTAAAAGAAGTCTCATGTACCTTAACTGGATCTTTGAATTTTGGTATCTATTTAATTTATAATAAGCTACTATGACTGTTAAAATAAGTTAATTATTGCCCATTTGCACATGGCTACTTGTGTTACCAATATGTTAAACTAGTAAAATCACCCGCGCCTTGCGCGGTAATTTAATATCATGGAATTATAATTTAAATTTAAAACATATCAGTCAATGAAGCTAAAATACTATATTATCTTATACAAGATTACATAGTAACAAATATTTATAATGTATAGGAAGATGATAATTATAACATCTTATCATTTATCTTTCAATCAATCATCTTTAATTTGCTTTTATAATTTATACTTTTTCTTCTAGGAAGTGTTACTATTTGATATTTTTGGGGAATCAAATGAACTTCATCCAGAGATATTAAATTTTCTAATAAATAAATTATCGTTGGTGAAGGGATGGATAAATTTTATAAAGGCTGAAAAAAGTGAACAAATATTCTAATTCTAACGTGTAGAAAGTTCAGCCCTACCTTTCACTTTACATCTATCATTTTAAAGTTCTCCATTTAAATGTATCATAAGTAATTATTAAAATGAAACATTAAAGGGAAAATGTATCATATTGGACAACAATTAAACTTATTATGTATACTTGAAAGGGAAAAATATTACACAAAACTATTAAGTTTGTTTGGGTATTTTTTTAAAATCAACATACCAAAGTGGTGAAGTTCAATTTGTAACTACACAAACTTGAGAATCTTTGCATACTTCATATTGAATATGAGCTATTAATTTACTGTGTAGTTATCTATGTCTTTGGGATTAAAAGAGGCTCCAGTCTAGTCATATTCCTCTATAGGTCATCCGGCACATCCTTTAACACATGTCAAAAGTTTATTAATTCTTGTCTTCTTTTCTAGGTTCACTTTGCACATCAAGGTGTGATACAGTTTTTAAGGTCTTTATGTCCTTACAATGACATACCAAATTTGAATTTTGTCTTCAAGAGAAGGTAGTATAGATCTTTAAGGAATTTTTTTACGGTACCTTTAATAATTTCAGCAGATAAAACTTGTGTGAATACTTAATTAACGTGTGTTATTTAATTTTTACTAACAAATACTTATCACAATAACTTTGCAGAAATATAAACAACAAAGTTTAAAACATGTGCTCAAAAACAACAATTAATAACATAAGCATAAATTAATGACCATAAAAAAATATACCAGGATCTGTAACAATAGAATGAAAGAGAAAGGAAAAAATCGAGCCCACTAAATGCACAGTGTCCCCTTAAGATATTATTCCTCTCTTGTACTTGAGGTTTAAAGGAATAGATCCTCTCAGGATAGAACGATTATATTCACAAGTGTATTGATACAAAAACAATTGTGTAGTGAGCCACTCAACAGGAACAAAGTACACAAATACTTAATTGTGCAAAAGAAGAAGAAGAGGTTTAGAATTTTCGTTGTTTTAAAATGAAAGGAAATCCATCCATTTATAAATAACAAAGGATAGTGTGAACAAATGTTTATTGTGCCTTATTGGAAGGTCACAACCTTTGGAAAAGTTACAACTTTTCGTAAAGGTCATAACCTTTCATAAAAGTCATAACTTTTCATAAAAGTCACAACTCTTCATCAAAGTCACAACTTTTCATAAAAAATTGCAACTTTTAATTAAAGGGGAAGGCTAGTTTTGAAAATAAATAAATTAAAAGGGAATTTTGGTTTGTGGTGGCGCCACATAGGCGGGCTTAGCAACTTACATTTGGCTAATGTGATTAGTCTGTATTCTTGTTCATTTATGTTCACTAGTCCTTTAAATTTGAATGATCTAGCTAGATCGCCTTTTTCTCGGTCTACTGGTTCTTTCCATACTCCTCTGAAATAGTCTAGTATAACAACGATGTATACTTCCATAATCAGGGGTAGAGCATAGTGCCGAGGGGGTTCAAACGAACCCCTTTTGGCTGAAAAATACACTATTTGTATATGGTTAATACAAGTTTTATGTGTATAAAGTAGAAGTAGAAGTTGGACCTCCTTCTGCTTCTTCGTGAGTTTACTTCTTCATATTTTGAACCTCCTTAGTAAAAATTTTGGCTCCGCCACTGTCCATAGTCCAGAAACACATTTCTCCTGTTCTAGAACTTCTGCTCGATTTCATATTTCTCTGGCTTCCTGAGGCCATATTGGACAGTTCTGTTTTTCTCTTTATAATCAATTCTATGTATTATATTTTACACTTAGTTTCTCTTTTACTTGTTACCATGATTCAGATTAATAGAGAACGCGAAGGAGAGCAAATAGATCAGGCCTTAGCGAAGAACATTTTGGATATATATGTGGAGATAGGTGGAAACACCATGAAGTATTACGAGAAAGATTTTGAAGAATCGATGCTGAAGGATACTGCTGCATTCTACTCAAAGAAAGCCTCAGATTGGATTGCAAGCAAATCTTATGAGGAGTACATGCTGAAGGTTAATTCTATTTAGCTTGCTTTGCATATTGAATAAACTAAGTATTTTCATTACATACCAAATGTTGATGAAATTCAGGCCGAGGAATGCTTGAAGGACGAGGAAAGGAGGGTTCAAAGTTATTTGAAAGACAGAAGCAAACATAAGTTATTGGAGGTTTGTAATAGGCTGCATCGTCGTATTCTTTATATTCTGATGCATATTGCAGAGTCAGTAGATGTTTTTTTTTTTTTTTTTATAGTAGATGTTGTTAAGACTATCTTTGACATATCTATAAATGCAATTTTTATCAGCCATCAAGTGTTTTTGGTTCTTTTCTTAGTAAGTGATTTTGATCATGATGTGATTAAGTACTCACTCTAAATGCAGGTTGTAGAATATGAGTTACTTACTGTACATGCAAGCAAACTAGAAGAGAAGAAACAAATCAATCTTGGAGCTGCTTAAAAATGAAACACTTCTTGAAGAAGAGGTTGTGCCTTTATGTGATTTGAGTGTGACTACTATTTGATAAGTCCTAAATATTCATTTTCACCTAAACAAGTTGTTGTACTTTATTTGCTTTTGCTCTTTCAATCCTTTATATAAATATGCCTTGGGGATAGTGAATGCATTTTAATTGATATAGTGAAGTGTTTTAGTTTGATTGTGTAATAAAGTTAAAAGAATGTAAAGAAATTTTTTGCATTTTGTAGTCTTAAACTATATATAATATATCAAAGTATACTATTTGAATTTTTTGTAGTTTTAAACATGTGTCATGTTATTCCTACATAAGAGTGCCTTAAAGGTGTATTCAATATGAAAGGAAAGTATTTTCCATGAAAAAATATTTTCTTGAAAAGAATTTCTAAGAAAATAAGTGAGTTTCCTACCTTATTTTCTTGTGTTGAGTACATGAGTAAAAAAAACATTATCCTAAATCTTTTTTAGACAAACACTATGTTATAATATTCTTTTAATATTATAACATGATTGAATCATGAATCTAACATCAAAGTCAATTTTATTTTTTTTGCCTTAGGGCTAAATTTGGGCAAATGTCCAATTAACCGTGGATTTTAAATCAAAATCAAAATTTTATCATGGATTTGGAATCTTAAGTTGTGAGCTTTGTAGATTTGGGGTGGGTTGATCAGAAGTTGACTTGATGACTAGAATTTGGCGTGTGTTTGGGCAGATTTGGGGTGGGCTGATCAAAAGTTGACTTGATTGACAAATTTCAAAAGATTGAAAATGATTATTTTAAGCCAAACATATATGCACAGTATTTAAACTTGTCTCTAAATTTTATTTTGGCATTTCAACTCAATCTTGTTTCATTTTAATCCTTTACCTTCAATTTTTATGTTCCATAGACACTTTTAAATGATGTGGTAGAATGTGCACCATCACACTTTTTCTAAGAGAGTAAAAGCCAAGAAAAAAAATATTTACAGAAATAATAAAAGATTAAACCTTCAACTCTATTTTTTATGTATCATTTAAATACAAAATACTAATTTTATGATTTCTTTATTTCTATATATGCTCTTCAACTGCAATTTTGTATTTTAAAAATTGGCGTACGTCCGTTAGTTATCGTAAAAAATTAAAAATTAACGGATGACCATTGATATTTTTTTTGAAAAAAAGTAACAATTTCTTTTTGAGAGATTCTCTATATGTTTGCGTGAAAAATAACTAAGGAAAGTGCATCAATTTTCTTTTTAAAAAAAAACAATGACAACTCAACGAAATATGTCAAGTTTTAGCATTTTTTTAGTAGTGTTATTAATTAGCAATGAATATGAGTTTTTTTTACTCGTATTTAGTTGAATGAAAAATTAGAAAGCTAGTATTTGAGTTAAATCCAAATAGACTGGATATGAAAAAAAATATGTGGTGCTATTTAATTTAATTAATTGCTTAAGAAAGAAAATCGACACACTTTCGTCGGTTATTTTTTCACAAAAAATGTTGAGGAACTCTAAAAAAATTGATGTTCATCCGTTAATTTTTTTTTTTTTTAAAAGTTGTAGCGTTGATTTTTAAAATGAAAAAAGTGGAAATGAAGAACATAAATAAAAATGAAGATATCATAAAATTAGTATTCTGTGTTTAAATGGTATATAAAAAATAGAATTGAAGGGTTAAAATAGAACAAAACTAAGATAGAAGAGTGTCAAAATGAAAAATCAGGGCAAGTTAGAGGCGTTGTGTATGTGTTTTTAATTGACTTTTGTGTCATGTCATGGCATGTGAAGTAAACACACTCCACATTGTTGATTCTTTGGAAAGAAGTGTTTAAATGAAACATTGAAGAATTAAAATGAAACAAGATTGAGTTGGAGTGCCAAATAAAATTTAGGGACAAATTTAAGGATCTCAATATATGTTTGGCCATTATTTTAAGATATTTGTTCGTTTGAGTATGATTTTGAATAGAAGAAGATCATTGGATCATTTGGAGCGGTAGCATTTCAAGTGAACTAAAGTTTCGAGGCTAGTGAGGGTGTTTGGAGTGATTTGTTTTAAATGTTTTTGATTTTTAACATTTAAGATAGTTGTGTACATTTGAAGAAGCCACAAAATACGAGTTTGGAGTCAAAATGTCAATTTTTTTTCTTCAAAAAGCATAAACGGTATATCAAAAAACATTTAAATCAAAAGGGCAAAATCAATATCTTTTGCACATAATTAACTCCGTCTACTTCGTTAAATTTTATTGATTAAAATCGCTGCCCCAGCAGCAATTTTGTCAAAAAAAATAAAATCAGCCTCCCAGGAAGTCGCTGCCAAAGCAGCGATTATTTTTAAAAATAAAAATAAAGAAAAGGAGAATTCGCTGCCAAAGCAGCGATAATTTAAAAAAATAATTAAAAATTAGGGAGAATATTTGTTTTCTGCCCGCTAAAGTTGCCAATGATTTTATCTGAAAATTGGTGCTGGAGCAGCGATTTTAACCAATTTACTTTTAAGAAATTGTTGTTGGAGTAGTGATTTTAATTTTTTAATTTTTTTTTTGAAAAAATCGCTGCTCCAACAGTAATTTTCAGATTAACTTTTTTTTTTAAAAAAAAAAATCGTTGGCAGAAGAAATACGAGCAGAAAAAAAACATAATCTCCCTAATTTTTTTATTTTTTTTAATTATGGCTGCTTTGGCAGCGTTTTCTCCTTTTTTTAAAAAAATTTTCGCTACCCCTGAAGCTATTTTAAACAATAGAAAATTTACAAAGGATATCGCTCCTGAGGGAGCGATTTTGCCCTTTCGATTTTAAAAAAATTGATATATCGTTTATGCTTTTCTAAAGAAAGAAGTTATCCTTTTGGCTCCGGACTCCACAAAATATTGCCGATGAGGAAACACTTGTTAACAATAGGAGCCACGGAAAAATGAAATTACCCCAGGACCAACAACAATTGACTTGTAGCTTCTTCTATATAATATACTAGATATGGGACCCCGTGCCAGCACGGGGCCCAATTTATGTTACTGTTTCTGTTATAATTTATGTGGTACATATGAAATTTGAAATTAATCAATTTTTTAGTATGTTTTTATATATTTTAAGTTGCTAATTATTTGTATTTAGAGTATGTTTTACGTAAATATATTAGAAATCACAATAATTAACAAG
>JAJOOE010059762.1:0-25254 GCA_036250405.1 Solanum raphanifolium | reverse complement strand
ATAATTTTTGACAATAAAATCACCAGAATCCTTATCTATACTAGCAAACAACAACCATTTACATTTCTTGTCCTCACACTTAACTCTAACCCTTTTTTGTCATTAGGCTTCAATTTTAACCTAATTTTATATTCACAAGAATAGTCTGCAATAGCTTTTCTAAATTGTTCAGCACTTTCAAATACCATACCAAGCTCAAAAATAGCTAGAACACAATCAGGATCAAATCTTACCTTTTTACTTTTTCTTCTTGCTGGTAAATCAACACCCCTCACAAAATCTGGATCCAATTCATCCCTACTGTCATCACTATCCAATTCTGAGCTATCTATATATTGATCATCACCCCCTAGTCTTCCAGTGTACTAGCAGTCTTATTCCTTCATATGTCTTCAAATCCTCTATCAATACCAGCTGTTCCAAGCTTTATTTCCTCAGTTTGAATAGGTTTTTTTCTTTTTCACTTTGTTTCTCCTTTCATTTCTAAGATATCTCAATTCTTCATCAACCTCAGAGTCATCCTAATCAGGAATAGCATCCTCTTGAGAGTCAACACTGCTTTCTTGATTTGATCCAGCACATTCCTCTTCTAGATCTGATACATCCCCTGGCTCAACTTCCACATTAACATTTTCAAATTCAGCCTCATGATTCAACCCTTCACTTGCAGTCACATTTATATCTTGTAAGTCTTCTTCACCAACCACATTAGTATTTTTTTCAACTACAGGCCCACAGAGCAAACCAGTTGTGGTGACCACTTCTACATCATCCACCACATGCTTCACATAAAGGTCTAAAAAGTCACCATCCTTTAGGTCTTTAATAAGATTTAGTAAAGTGAAATCAGTTTCCACCTCAATAAAGTCATTTTTTGTGGGGTCTTTAACACATAACCTACCAACAGTAATATACTCCAATTGTTTAGTGTAAAAAAGAAATTTAATTATTGAGAAGGGCTCATTGTCGATATTAACATATTCCACCTCGTTTTCCCCTTTATAAGTAATTCCATTTTTGTCCTGAATAAACTTACCACCATGATGAAAACGAGTTATAATAATGGTGTCCATAAGATTCCCTGAAACAAAGCGAAAGCCCCAAAAATTTCTGACATGTTATGAACAATAAGAACCAAAAAAACCCTAACTTTTTCCAAATATTAGCAACACACCATCACATTAATACTAGGCTACTAAAATGCAGTATATATCACGTTACAACAATAAAAATTACATAGAAATTAGGGAATGAACTTACCTCACACCCGTTAACTCGAAAATCGTGATTGAACTCCAAAATCGTTTGCAATCTTCGATGATTCCTTCAACAAAACACTCGAAATCACTTCAAAATCTGAGAATTTTAGTTGTAAATGTCACTGAAAGAAGAACAATTGTTCGGATTTTCTCGTCTAGCATCGGGTTAGAATTGTTTTGGGGGGAAATGAAGGGGCTTTAGTTTTTAGGTTTGAGGATTGAATATGTGGCGCTGACGTGTAATTGGATTGAAGTATGATTGGTTGTAATTTCCACGTGGGGAAGGTTGATCTCACGCGCACATCAGCCAAAAAATATTTGTTGAAGTTTGGTTCCACATCAGCCAACGGTGTTTAAAAGGAACAAATTATGAGTGGTTAAATGATTCAATAGGAAAATATCATAGTTGAGGTACCTGAGGGGAAAAACCCAACAAGTTTAGGGATCTGTTTATGTATTTGGCCAAAAAAAAAAAAGTACTTAGGAAATTGGAATCGCTATGAGGAGGAGGGACATCATTGTTTATATCTTCTCAATTACCTTCATAGTATTGCATCATTCCATTTTCTTTAACTGAAATATCATTATTATTTTTTATATAATCACTTAAAAGAAATTTCTATTGATTTCTAATTAAGGTACGCCACTACAATAAAAATAACTTTTAGCGGTAGTAAATAGACACATTGATAAAGAGTGCTAAAGTTTTTACCGGTATTAGTTAAGTGTCATTAGATCCAATGTCGCGAAAGGCTTTAGGGACATATACAAAGAGTGCTAATTGCCGCTAAAAATACATACTTAGCGGATATTGAGCTATTATCGTTAATTAATTATCGCTAAAGATCATTTTTGATGTAGTCGCTAAGGTAATTTATTGCAAAGAATTTGTATGTTTTTTGTTGATTTGAAATAACACTCTTTAATATACAATATATATACTTGATACGTATCGAAAATAAATACTTCAATCTATATTAATCTACTAAAATAAATTCAAAAAAAAATATGAAGGCTACTACTTATTTTTATATTTTTAGATGTACCTACGATTCATTAAAATTTAATACGATGATGTGGGAAAATTCAGATGTAGTAAAATAGGAGTACAACGACTTTATTATATATTCGCGTCGGGTGAATTTTCTAATGTTTTAAAAGACAAAGTTGAAATCAAAGACGGATCTAAAATTTTAATTTATAGATTTTCAACTACGATTATTATTATTTTTGCTTACTGAGTTTTTAATAAGTTATTACATATTAAATAAACTTTTTAGTTAACACAAATATTTTCTGTGTTCACTTTTACTTGTCATTTTTGGTACTGACACATCAATTGTCATGTACTACACTATCTTTATTGATTGATGTTTAGTATTAGGTCTTCGAAAATGATTTGGGAATAAGTAATTAATGTTAAGGGTAAAACATAGAAAATGTTTTTTCTTGATATGTTAAAAGTGACAAGTAAAAATGAAAATTTATTTTTTGAATAGTGGACAAGTAAAAATGAACAAAGGAAGTATTATGGATTACATATTAAATGAACTTTCTAATTACACACATATACAGTTTGAGTCAAAGTTATTGAATTCTACTGAACTCGTAACAACTATCCTAGTTGAGACTGGGTCTCCCTCTCTGCAGCAGCGGAGCTAGGATTTTCAATAAGGGGTGTTCAAACTCTGAAAAGGTAGACACACAAACTAGCTGAAAGAGGTACGACATTTACTATATATACATAAAAAGTTATTTTAACCTAACCACAAGGTGGCTTCGATCCGCCACCGACTCTCTGGACTAAAGCCTCATTAAACGCATAAATTGAACTAGAATTTAAAGTTTATACATACGAAATTCTAATTCTTTTTGAAGTTTCTGGATTTTCAAATTAATAATATATATATATTCAATAAATTTCTTAATAGAATTTAAATCAAAGTTGTCGAATTCGACCAGACCTATAACCAACACACTGACTCCGCCCCTTATGACTCTACTCATTTGTTGTATATATATGTATGTACATTGTGTTTCCTTTCCATTGCCAAAAGAAAAAAAAGAGAAGTCCATGGCTTCCCAAGTAGAACCAAAACTTCCCATAATTGAGTTCACAGATGAGACCTTGAGGGGTGGCACAACCTCATGGTTATCGACGTCTCGAGAAATCCGATGCGCGTTGGAAGAGTACGGTTGCTTTGCGGCAGTGTACAAGAAAGTCATGCCGGAGCTAAGGGAAGCCATGTTTGATCATTGCAAGGAGTTGTTCAAACTTCCCTTAGAAACTAAACTCAAAAATAATAGTGAAATTTTTGGTTTTGGGTATGGTGGGAATTTTGGTACTATGCCTCTAGCTGAATTTTTTGGTATCGTCGATGGAGAAACTATTGATGCAACCAAGGATTTTGCAAACAAGATGTGGCCAAATGACAACGTCCGTAAATACTGGTAATAATTTATGTCACACTTTTCATTTTTTTTAGATTCAATTTTATAAACTCTAATATTATTTTTTTAGAATATAGTAGTACTTTTCGTCATGATTGTAATTTTAATTTATTGTATTTTTTGTATTGTTTTTTAGTATCTAAATTGAATTTTAAGATATTGAGTTGATTATTGGTCTAACTCAATTCAATTTTAAAAATTAGTTAAATTTACTCTTGAGAAGCAAAAAGGCGCTATATAAATTGAAATTGAGGGAATTTTTTATTTTACCCCCCTAGGAGCTCTCGGTTTTTTTGCTCCTTGATAACTCATATTAACAATTTTAGAGTTGGAAGTGAAAGGTGTTTGTCATCCGAGTAACCCTCTTATCATATTGAGGGAGTGTGTGTGTATATATATTCCCTTTTTACTTTGTAGGAGAATCACAATATTTGGTAGGTCACGAATTTTAATTTTATCAAATGTACCCTTAGAACAAGGTCTTTTGTATTTAATTTTGGGTATCGAGTAAAATAATTAAGCTCTTTTAATAAATAATTATAAGAGAACTCAGTACTTCTTGATCGCGGATATCTAAATTAGATTTATTGTTCAAGAATTCTTGTTTAAACAGTTTATATCATCTATACATAATATTTTGATTTAAGATTGTAATCCTTTTGTGTTTCAACATTAACTTTGTTTGTTAATTTCTTGCAGTGAAGAATCGATTTCATATTCAAAATTAATTGCTGAATTGGACGATACGATTATCCGCATGACGTTGGAAAGTTATGGCGTAGAGAAACATTATGAAGCTCTAAAGCATTCATGTATGTATTTGATGAGATTAATTAAATATCGAAGCCCAAAAAATAATGAAAAAAGTATAGGTCATTTACCTCATAGAGACAAATCATTTATGGGAATTATTGACACTAATCAAGTTGGAGGTTTGGAGATGCAAACAAGAGATGGCAAATGGATCACTTTTCATCCCTCTTCTTATAAAACTCTTGTCATTATTGCTGGTGAACCATTCACGGTAAGAATTACTACTCCTTCGATTCCATATTAGATGGACATTTTCTATTTTACACGATAATTAAGAAATTATTAACATATTGATCAATTTTACTTTTTTATTCTTTGTTAATATTAATTAGTCTCTTGAAAAAAGAAATTCTTACATCTTAAAAAATTGTTTAAACTTCTAAAGGTCATATTAATTGTAGGGGTAAAATAGAGAAAAAAAATAACTTATATTATCTTGATTTAGTAAGCGATGAAATACTCATCTAATATAGAACAGAGGAAGTACCAATTTAAGGGACTATTTTGAACTTATCCTTAAGTATAAGGGGCCATTTTTGTAATTTTTAAAAAAAAAAAAAAAAGAGTTTGATAAAAAGGTGAAAAATAAAAGCTTAGATGAATCTAACTTTGGCTAGGTTCTTGTTGATGTGTTAAAATCTGTGTATAAATATTAAATTTCGAATTTAGTAATTGAGATGATTAGTTCTAAAAATAACTTCGATTATGAGTGGAAGTCATTTTCTTTTCCTTAAGAGTATCTTTTACTAATTTTTAACTTCATGTTATTTGTTTCAACTAGCAATTAGATATTATTATTGATCTTTATCACTTGAATTATTCATATCAAAACACACTCTAATCTTCTATTATTAGTAGTACTATTATTGTTACTTCTTTTGTCCCAAGAATATTGTCTTAGTAATTACTATTTGGATAATCAAATGATATTTTCTTTGATTATAATTAATTTATATACTTTCTAAATATTTTAAAGTGATAACTATGGTAACTTATAGTACTTTTAAAATAGTTTCTAAATGTGTAAATTTTTATTTATTTTTAAATTAAACATTCTATATCTGAATTCACATCGAACATTAGTTAGTTTGACTCTCGTATTCTGAATCAGGACTCTTTTTTGGAACAAAAGGAATATTATTAATCCTTTAGCATATTTAACTATACCCTCCGTCTTTATTTACATGGACACACTTCACTTTTTAGTTTGTCCCACAAAGAATGATACCCTTATATATAATTGAAAACAACTTAACTTTATCTTTAATTAATGATATGATTTATAGCAACAAAATGTTAAAAAATTGTTTCATACTACAAATTTCAAAAATCTTTCATTCTTTCTTAAACCTTGTGCCTAGTGAAATGATGTCACTTTTCTGTAATCACAAACAACTTAACTTCAAAATTTCTCTTTTTACCTTTAATTAATGAAATGATCTATAACAACACAACCGTCTAAGATTTGTTTTAGACCAAAACTCTCCGTTTCTTCCTTAAACTTTGTGTCTGGTAAATAGACATTGAGACGGAGAGACTACTTAAAATTTTGAGTGATGACAGGCATGGAGCAATGGTAGGGTATATGCACCAATACACAGAGTGATTATGAAAGGAGATGAAGATAAGTATTCACTAGCATTGTTCTCTTTTATGAGAGGGACAATTGAAGTACCGGAGGAGTTAATTGATGAAGAGAATCCACAGCAATTCAAGTCGTTTAATAACTTTCAATATCTCAAATACTGTGGAACACATGGCTCCAAAGAGAAAGATCCCTTAAAAGCTTATTGTGGTGTTTGAAATATTTATGATCTATGTTATGTATTTTCCTTCATTATATGTTGTTCTTTGTGATTTCATGCTCCTTGTTTTTATCATTTCTACTTTTATCTTTATGTTCAAATTGAGTATATTGTGTGCTTAAATTTAAATAAAGTTTCGTGAATGGTTGTGTTATCTGTGTTTGTAGTCGTATTTCCTAGCAAAGCAAGAAGCTATACTCTTTTTATTTTATTTTTTGATGATCGTGATGTCTGGACCAGTTTTTGCGTATTCTGTGTGATGTTCAGACCAATTTTTGCACACTCTGATAAATTCCACTGAATATTTGTCACCTTCCACCAACAACAGATATCAGAGAACTTTGTCCACCAAAGCTAGGACAAATGGGAAAAATCACCTAGTGTATTTATCTTCGTTAAATTTGAACCTGAGGTCTCAGAGTTCTACACCATTTCATTTACCACTAGGTCAGAACCCCTACCAGCCCCCCGCCCCCTCCCTCCCCTCCACTGCTCCCCTTCCCCCTATCTCAAAAAAATGTAAAAAAAATAAAATTAAAAAGCTTTTTTTACCACCCACCTCTAATCACTTTTACCCATATTATCCATTTAACTACCACTTTTAAATGGGTAAATATGAATATTACTCGTTTTTACCCATTTTTAAATGAGTTGGATACCCAACCCATTTAAAATGAATAAATATGAATGGATATCCATATAAATTACCCATTTTGTCACTTCTAGGTACAAGCAAGAAGTTATACTTCAGGGACAAATTGCATTATTTATAAATTTTGCACCAACACACTGTGGCATGGCTACACTTGCTAGCATCTTCATCAACGCTGTACTAGGATTTAAGTTTAGATGCAAATCTCACAAGTGAAATTTTGGGAGGGCAAATCTTAATACAATGAAAAAGAAAATATAGCAACTAACAAGATAAGCAGTGCACATAAAACGTAGGAACTAACAAGTCCTACTAGAAAGGAACAAGAACACAAAATAATGTGATAATTGAAACACAATAAACAACCGACAATGATAAATATCAAAAGCAAGAAATATATTATTACCACTAGTATAACAACAAACGCCAACAAGACTAAACCCTTAGAAAGCAAGACAACACTTCATTGCCTACTAACCTTCATGTGTCCTCCACATCCTCCAATCTAATGCCATACCCTTGATAACTTTAAAGTTGTATCATGTCTTGCCTAATCACCTCTCTTCAATACTTCTTCAACCTACCTCTACTCATACCAACTATAACCAAGCTCTCACACCTCCTCACTATGTATCTCAATCTCGCTTCTCTCATTCTATCCACCACGAAGGCCACTCCCACCTTATCCCGAATATCCTCATTCCTAATCTTATTGCTCCTTGTATGTCCACACACAACCACCTCAACATCTTCATTACAACATGCATGTTCTTAACATCGGAGTCGACTAACCAAAACAATTAATTGAAACTTGCTATAAAAAATACTTTAATTTAACCTGGTGATTTAATACATACAAACTTAAAACTGAATCTCGTAAACCAGGAAACAAACAAGGAGCAGCATAACATATTTTGGGAAGAAACTAGTATGAATTACAACTAACACGACGAAATATTGACCATCGAATATAGTTCAAAGAGGATACACGCTGTACACTGAAAATTTCCAATGTGGTTTCCCCCAACACTGGAATAGAAAGTAATATTATTAGCAAAGACGATTACTAATTCCACCATTGTACCAAATAAGAAATAAACCAAAGTCTTAATAGAAAACTTATCACCCAACACCTGAGCAAGCTATGCTCTCTCCCGACTTAAACAGTAAGTTCCAAACCTTAAAAAGTACCCACTAGACTAGCAGTAACAACATTAATTAGAGCTGCAAACGGAAAACTCATAAAGACCCGACGACAGTACATTTAGAAGAGAAACTTTTTATATATACTAGAAAGCAGCTGCACAACTTCTGAACCCTTCACCAGTATCTTCATTTAATCATTTGCCAATGCCGAGAAACCATGCCACAAGAACCTGAGTCAAAAATATATGACAAAAAAAACTAATCACTCATATTTTTAGATAAAAACAATACCCAAAGTATGAAGTTATGAGATTTGTAATGCTACCACATATTTAAACAGATAACAACCACCTGTCAAGCTGCTGAGTATCTTCCAAAGTGAAGCAGCATGAGCAGGCAATTGTCATGCAAACCTGGGATCGTAAAATCCAGAATCAGAATGGTATAACTGGTTATAGGTTCAAACAAATGAGAATCTGAAGTTGTAAGAGTTAATGTAACGTAAAGTACTCTTGATACAACCCCCATTTAAAGCTAGACCAAAAAAAAACGTTGCATGAATTTTGTGTTTAGTAAATATTTTCTTGCTTATGTTGATTTTGGAGGATAAGGAGATCTAGGCCTCATTTGTTTGCACTTTTAATGGAGGTCCGAATCTGAATGGTTCAAATTAGACCATTAAGTGCATTTGTTTTAATTAAGATTTAAGCACTTGATTGGTCTAAAAATAGGTCTTAATCATTAAGATCTAGAACAGAGTTTTATTATCATTAAGAAGTATTCTTGTGTAGATAATATTTACCATCACTCTATCTATGATCACCAGCCACCATCACTAACCACCTATGTCTTTACAACCACCACCGCCACCACCATTGTTAACCACCACCACTAACCACATATGCCTTTACAACCACCACTGCCACCACCATTACAATCGTCTACCACCAACCATTGCTAACCATTACTGTCAGTTGCAAGCACACTTACTTCCTCCATTATTATAATTATTCATTGATGGTCACCACCTCTACCATGACTACCAACCACTACCACCACTACAGTCAATTCCTACTACTAGCAAACTCCGGCATCACAACTAGCATTGTTGTCAACTACCACCATAAACTCTTCATTCACCTCCACCACTACTATCAGCCACTACCACCACTGTGGTCAATCTCTACTACCAACCACACTCATCACCATAACTAGTACCACAGTCAACTACCATAAACACATCATCAACCACCACACATTCTTCCACCACCGTCAACACCACCAACTACTAACATCAACCAACTTCACCATTACAACCACCACCAATCGCCACCACTGTGACAGTCACCATCTAAGTTGCTCGGATTCAGGTGCGGGTGTCTAATACGGGTGCGGATCTAGAGGTCGGATCCTTCATGATCCAATTTCTAAGATTCAGGGATATGGATCCATGTAATGGATACGGCTGCGGGGATTCACCTAAAAATAATTAAAATATATAAAAAGAGAGTTATAAAACCTAGAATATGAGATATTATGTGGAGAACTTGAGGAATCCTGGAAGGAGATTAAAGGAAAAGGAAAAGGAGTGACATAGAAATTTCTATATAAAAAGTATTCCATTTCCTTCAATTTCACCTTAGCTTTTGTATAGATTATAGGAATCATTAAAATTGTCCAGACTTTCCCCATCGATTTTGGTCAAAGTACCTAAAATCTGTTGACCAAATTGGACACAGATCCCACACCTACACCCATGTCGTGTCAACACGGGTGCGGCACCAAAAGTGAAGAGTCCAAGCAACTTAGGTCACCATAACACCAACCCAACTCCCACGTCACAACTATAACCACCATCATTACCTGCCATCAACAACAATTATTAGCCTATTACCATCATCACCACTACTGCAAACTATCTCCACTATCAGTAGCAACCAAAAGTGTTTCATTTTTATTTTTTTATTAAATAATGATTTTATTTTATTAATTTTAAATATACAATTAATTTCTACTTGAATTGTATATTTATTATGTACAATTAAATAAATCGTGTACATTCGAATGTTGAAAAACAAACAGTCTTAGTCATTCAGAATTCAAATCTAGAGACAATATCTTATCATTCAGCTATGCATTCAGATTCAGACATCTAAATCTTAGTGAAAACAAATGAAGTCTTACAATAGTAATGCAAACCCTTTTTTAGTTTATCAAAGGCAATAATGCAGGCCCTTTAAGGATGATATTTTCTGGAAATTTCAAAATACCGGACAATTTGGCAAAGAACAAGAAAATCAATCAGATTGAAGTCTGGGAGCTAAATCATTAACTAAAGCACACCTAATACATGAGATGTCACCATGCTCCAGATCAACATTTTTGGAGAAAACGAAGGGCCAGAGAGAAGGCTGCAGCACCACAAGCTTCTTTAAGAGATTCGCAACATCCAACTAGAGATGGAATATTCAACTGTAGATTTTGACCTTAATTTGCTTATTTCAAACTGCTTCAACCAACGTAACCATCTCATTGGTCAAACTTCATTTCTGTATATCTGCACAGAAGATAGAGATTGAAGGAACTCAACATTCTAAATGAAGCCAATGAAAAACAGCAGTTTGAAAAAGAAATTTAAAATATGATGGTCTCATTTCAGCAATAAAAAGTGGAGCTTGCCTGCGAGGATTCTTCTGTCGCAGTCTGAAGTCATCATTTGTGAACTCTGGTAATGAAATAGGGGCACACAAGATCAATAATTTACAGGAGAAGTTTCATAGCACAAAAACAACAACATACCCAGTGAATCCCACAAAGTGGGGTCTAGGGAGGGTAGATTGTATGCAAACCTTACCAATACCTCGTGGAGGTAGAGAGGCTGTTTCTGAATACAAGTTCCGTAGCACAAGCTTCGTGGAAATATTAATTGAACAAAGTAACAGATAAGGGTTCTTACCAGGCGGAGTTTGTTGGGGCATCGGTTCACTATTTGGTTTACTTGTCTTATTCTCTTTGCTGCAGACAGGAAGTAATGTTATGTTTCTTTAAAACTTAGTAAGTCTATAATCAAACACTACTTTGGACATCTATAGCTACAGCACTTCAAAGAACCAAGCAATCACTCTAAAAGTGTAGAATTTTTTTTAAAAGTAAGCTAATAAATACAGATGCTGAATCATATACAGACATTTAACTATCATTGGGAAAACATGGCACAAGAACTCTCTTTAAGATAGCACACTCTTGACATGAAAGATTCACTCAGATTTTCAAAAAGTGCCAAAACGGATGATAGACCCCTTGAATACTTAGAATTGTATTCATAGATTTGCCAAATTCTCTTGGGTTCACAAATAAGAACAAGCTTGGACTCGAAAGTAAATGCTCTGATTGGGTCACTTTGTCCTAACTCCTTGTATTCTCATGTGAAATTTAATGCAAAAGTCATGATAAAAGTCAAAGTTGTGTTATACTGAAAACAAGTTACTGATGAGTATGAGCAAAAAATAAAAGAGAAAATGCAAAGGAACAAGAATAACTGCATTGACCAAGAGTGTAACATATACATGCCAGTAGAAAGAAAAACAACGAAATCAACATATCATAACAATCTGCAAAGCATTCTACTGACATTGGAGCAGCACCGAGAGATGAAATCTGTCCACTAGGGCGAGGATGGTAAGCACCATCTGCAGTAACATATGGTGAACAGTATTGTGTGCCTAGTGCTCCAGCAGCACCAGCTAAAACTGGCAACCTGAAAAATTCAAACCAATATTTATCCCAGTTACTCAAACTATAAAGCCGTATCTAAGATCAGAAGAGAACAGGAATTTTATTATATCCAATCCAAGAATTCAGAGAGAGAGATCCTACACATCACACAGCTGTCAATTCATTTTCCCCTCAAAATGTGAAGCATAAGACTAGAGAACCTACTCAATAATATCTCCATGCACTACACGGCAAATTCTTCTCCTGTTTTTTCATTATTATTATTATTATTATTTTGGAGGGGGAGGGGGACATTTAGGTTAGCATCAGATTAGGTAAAGATAACCTCACCATGTCATTTCGGAATTGCCATGCGGTTGACCAACATATCCAGGGAAGGCCATGCCAACAGCAGGAACTCCAACACCACCTGGGTGCTGGCCTCCAAATTGCACGACTGCAAATCCCATTACAGAAAAAAAATGTTTCCTTAAAAGTACAAATATCACTCTACTTAACAAACAGAAGTGATATGATTACCAGTTTAAAACACTTACTGGACTTGATATTACTAGAGCATAACTTATGGAAGAGAAAACCTAGCTACTAAACAGAACAAGAAAAAGCATATAGAAATAACATGCTGCATAAACCACTCCAAGAGGGAAATGTAACTTTAAAGAAGCTTGCCTAAACAAGATCACTACTGAACAAGTATGCTTAAGAGAGTGTTTCAGAACAAGTCCCATATTTTTCAAATCTGTTTGTATATTTGTTAGTTTAATTGGTTATTCTTTTGTTTAATTGTTATATCCAAAGCATGCATGTTAGTTAGCTAATTTCTTTTTTTAGCGTGTTAATTAGTTAGTTGATTTAACTATTTATGTGTAATTTAGCTATTTAATGTTAATGTTGATTTGTTAATGTTAATTTGTTAGATAAGTTATTATCAATATAGTTGAATACTTAATTAGTTAAACCCTAATTTTTTAGAAGGTACATTTTTCAAGACCAAAAACCCTAATTCTATTAGTACATACATTTTTTCAAAGTTCATTTTGTTAGTGCTTTAGGTCTTGAAGTTACAATACCTAAACCCTATTTTTTTTAGAAGTTACATTTTTTCAAGACCTAAGCTCTAATTCAATTAGTACGTACATTTTTTCATGTTCATTTTGTTGGTGTTTGAGGTCTTGAAGTTATGACATGTAAACCCTAATTTATTAGAAGTTACATTTTTGCAAGACCTAAACCTTAATTCTATTAGTACGTACATTTTTCAAAAACCTAAACCATAATTCTATTAGTACGTACATTTCTACAAGACCTAAACCATAATTTTGTTTTTCAAGTTCATTTTATTTGTATTCATTTATCAAACACTTTTTGTCAACTATTTCTTGTGAGTATGGTTGATACCTTCTATGGTAAGTTATAAGTTTATCATTCCTTTAATCGTCAACCCTATTTAAACTAATTGACGATTAACTAATTAATAATTTTCTTAACTAATTCATAGTTACAATGTATCATATGCAAAACAGATTAAATAAATGATCTTCACCTTAAATTAATCAACTAATTAACAATTTTTTAACTAATTGAGTATTTAAATATATTGATAATAAATATGTCTAACAAATTAACATTAACTAATCTAACAAACTAACATTAATATTAAATAGCTAAATAACACATTAGTAATTAAACCAACTAACTAATTAACACATCAAAAAAAAAGCTAAAGAACATGCATGCTTTGGAAATAATAACTAATAACTAAACAAAAGAATAAACAATTAAACTAACAAAGAATAAACAAATTAATAACAACTGTTAAAGGGCATGTTTGATTTTCCTCATATAGCGCACTTATTTAGTGCGCTATACAAGTCCATTGGCCATAATGGCCGTTAAGCCTGGTCCGTTACTGGAACTTATATAGCACACTAAATAAGTGCACTATATGTAGATTCTGTCAACTTTGTTTGGTCACTTTTTATTTTTCATCCATCGCTTAGGTTCCAAACTAGCATATATTGATGCAGGCTATAAAAGGGTTACCTGGCAGAAAGGTTGGAGTCCCAGAAAACTTCTGATTACTGTGACCACTACCCATGTTTCCAGGTGCACCTACAATGTGAGCCCCATATCCCCTTCCAGGACCCTGAAGACTGCCTTGCCCTTTTGCAACCGTGGAACTCGTTAATTTATTGGACTCTGAAGTAAATGCAAGCTCTCCAGGTTCACAAGTATTCATAACTTGTGCTGTTTTGGGGGGGGATGAAACTTGAGATCCAGCACCCGGTTGCTGTACTAACTGCTGACCAGTTACTTGCAGAAAAGGTTGCCCTCGACTTTGAGCAGAATATCGCTGGGCAGGGTGGAGCTGGGTTGGTAGAGAAACACTATTGACTTGATTATTGGGCACAGGCGATTGATAATTCCTATGCGGTGATGCATTAAATCCTCTTCCTTGGCCTCTCAATGCCTGGGAATGAGTAGACTTCATTGAAGAAGACAACCCCAGTGGCAACTGCACACTGGATGAAGGCTTCCCAGCAACTGCAGGAATAGAATCATCAATATTAAGCTTGTTTATGCCAAACGAATCATTCGGATCCTTCCGGATTATTGCAGTTGATTGTGCAGAAGCAGCACTTTCGCCTGAAAGAGAAGGCTGAACACTGCGGCTACTTGTCTCAGTTTGCATTTCCCTCTTGTGTGTTATTGTAGTCTCTTTACTGGAAGAACCAGAAGGATAAAATGGTGGAGAAGCATAATTCAATCTTGACATAAACCTTTGATTTGCAGCTGTAACTGCATCTTTTTCTAAATCTGATACAGAAGCAGATGCTTTATTTTTGCTATAATGTGAAGGTTTTTCAACGGACTGACCAGATCTGAAAAATTAGATTTGACAAGAAGAATTGAAAAAGATCCTTCACAAGGAAAAAATGAGAATAATAGTTGAATTGAAACTTACTGCTTGTTTAGTGGAGGAGGTGCATCAATGTTGTCCTTAAAAGATGGTCTGTACCTCCTTGGTCCCCGACCTCTGATAGCTTTTGAAGGATTACTCTGAATGTTCTGGTTATTATCCTTAGTCTGATCATTACCATTGATGTACGCTTTGGGTCTTCTTCCTTGTGAAGCTCCACTATCAGCCCCTCTCATCCTACCACGACCTCGATAGCGACCCCTTGATATCCTCCTATCCTGAGAATTTTACAAAATCTTGTGAGCAAATGACTAGCAGACAGGAAAAATATAATGCTAGAATGAATAGCAAATAAATAAAAGCAGTCACCTCGTCATAATTCCTCTGCTCCACAGTCAACTCTTCAAACTTGTCATGGCCCCATTTACGATCATCTTTTGATTCCCATAACCTTCTTCCGCCAGACACTCGCCTAAACAAAATATTTTTTTCATGATTAGTTGCCTAAATAATATGATTATATGAGACAATGACATAAACTAGTGATAATAAATGAAGTCTACTTACTAATGGTTAAATGGAGTAATAAATCATAATTACAACCTACAACATTCAGCACAACTACGACGTGAACAGGATGGGTTTTGGGAGAAAGATAAGAAGCATTATCAATTACACTAATATGTACAAGCAATTAAGGAAACATATTTCTGTTTAAATTAATGACTGCACGTTCCTTTCAAGGTATTTCTCTTCCTTCAATGGTTAATTCATACAAGAGGCTGGGGAAGATAGTCAAGGAACCTAAAGATCACTATATTTTTAGTCTTTGTCTCAAAGCAGAATGAATTAGTTAATACTCCCTCCAGACCAAAATAATTGATGTTTACGCTTGGGCACATGGATTAAGAAATTTACTTACTCCTAAAATTAAGAGGCTTTATTTGTAAAATACCCTTAGTTATGATAGTTTTTTCTTTTTAGGTTCACATAATTATCATTGGGGTTAAGAATGTGTCAAGGGTAAATTTGGGAAAAGGAATTAAATACATTCTTGATTTTGTGAAACATCAATTATTTCTAAACTGGAGGGAGTAACAAAAGTGTGGTAGAGGTTTATCTTTACATAAGGGAAACACACATAAAGCACATTGTTATGCATATAGCCAGCTGCAGTGTTAAACCAGATGGCCCTCTTTAAGCCTTTTCAAGAAGGTTTTTGTTGACTGTTGCAGTTTGGATCAGGAAACCACAAAGGGAGCAAAGGAAAAGCAGCCAAACTTGGAACTTGGATGCGATCAAGAAGGTAACTAGCTTGTGTTTTCGAAAACTTCCACCAGAAGATAGGCTTTCAAATTTTATAGGAAAATCAGACACAAACTCAAGTCTCAAGGTATAGTTATCCTTTATACAGGATTTGTTCAATCATCCGATATCCCAATCCATGCTGTGTAGGGCATGACACAACCCTTTTCAGCAGAGGTTTAACTAAAATCTTTGCAAAATCAGACACTTAATCAAGGTATAGGTGTCCAAAATAATAACATTATGAATGGTGACCTAACTACTTTGGGATTTAGGCAAGTTGATTGATTAATTTCACTAAATCAACAGTAAACACCTTAAACATATACCACAAACACTAATTTACTCTCTCTCAATTCAAAATTTCATATTAAACTGAACTATCACAATTAAAGTGAAACTTACTTCTGTCGCCCGCCTACATTGTCTCCAAACCTATCATCGTGCATATAAAAAGCTCCAGTCTTGGGCACAGCATAGGGTTCATTTTCTTTTTTCTCCTCTTCCTGCAGCAAATCATGTTCATTCCCATCAACAACCCCTGGAGTAGAACCTCCTCCTTGCTCCACAACTTCCTTCACTCCCTCAGCCGTTTCCTCAACCACAGCCTCAACTTCCCCGTACAATTCTTCCTCCTCCTCCTCTACATACTCCTCACCATCCTCGTACACCGCCGCAGCACCTTGCCCCTCCGACTCATCATCAGAATCAATACTCCTTAAGGGCTTTTCAGTATTTCCACTTTCTCCGCCTCCGTCCTCATCATCACTTGCCTCTCTCCGCCTCATCTTCAACGACAGCATCGCTTCCTCCGGATCGCTCTCGTAATCAACATCTTCTCCTCCTGTTCCTGTTCCCGTTCCCGTCATCGCAAACAAACAAACAAATCAAAATCAAACTCCAGCAGCACTTTACACTAACACCATTTTCAAAAACAAATCTTTATCAGCAATTGAATCCAAAACCAAAACACTGAATCGAAAATAGAGCAGAATTTGAAGGAAAGTTAAGATTTTTGGGGCTCTGCGTAGTGAATTTGGAGTTTGAAAATTGTAGGGTTAGGTTAAAGTTTTGAAAAAAAGATTGGGTTTTTTTTGGATAATAATGGGGTTATAGGGTGAGGCTACTGATGTCACTCGCCAGTCGTCAGCTAACTTTATATATATAGAGGGAGTAAGATTTTCAACATTTGGTCCCGCAATGGGCCTTGCAGTGCGCAATTTGAATTTAGTCGGAGCTTTAATGTGGGCTTTGGACACCAGATGAAAAACAAAAAAAAATTCTACATTTGGTCTACATTGTTGTTATTTTGAATTTTAATTATTAATTTTTAAAAAAAAGGTTCTTGGACTAATTTGATTTTTTTTTTTAAAATAAAAAAAGATTTCCAGTATAGACAAGTATACGTATATAGGTGGGTTCAACAAAGTCAAATAAAGATGAAATATGATGCAATGAAATAGTCATATTTATATTTTATATGAACCCGTTATACACACCAATTCTAATAGGTATAACGAAGACCATGACACATAAAGAATCATTGTGTCATTCATATATCAGTGCGGTATCATTTTTCATTATATTATCAACTAAGTTAATTGACGTGGAAGACTAAAATTGTCATTACTTCATTCAAAATCAGATCTCATCAAGCATAAATCAAATACATCATCAATAAAAGAATATGAATGTCCTCATGATCATATATGAATTTCATATGCTTACCAAAGGAATATATAAAGTATACAAAAGAATTCATGCGAGACAGTTATCATCAAGTGTACTATATTTTTGAATAGATATTAAGCACATAATTAATTAACACAATAATAAATTTAACAAGTATGTTTCAGAGTATGAATAATGTCAAATAATTATAAAAGTCATCACATAATTGAATATGTATTCAAACTTGACACTTGATATTAGTGTAGGTGCTTATCACCTCATATATGGTATTATCTTTATTTCTAACCCTTATTATCATTTAATTACGAAGACATTTCTTCTATCAGAGTTTTAGAGTTGAACTTATCTCGATCGATAGTATAACAAAATCACATAATTATTTTACCTTTTTTAGGGCTCCCAATATATTCAAATACGAGTTTTGCATGAGTATACGTAACTATTAATACCCATAATATAATGATGAAAGTTAATCACGTCAAAAAGTCAACTCCAAACTTTTGAGATTAAATCTAAAATTTATTTCAAAATTGAGTTATCATAATACAAGGATCTTTTACCACAAATTTCTCCCATAACTAATCACATTAGTTTTCATTTTTTTTCTTCTTTTAAATATGAGATCAAGATCCCTAATTTGCAACACAATTCATGAACTAAATTGCTATAACGTAGGTCATGAATAATCATTAAAATGAAGGTCAGAATCTTACCTCCATGATGAATCGTGAAAATTCTTCCAAAAACTCCTTAAACTGAAGTTTAGTGCTCCAAAATATGTTCGAAACAAGAAATCTTGATTATGCCCTTCTTTGCACGCAGATCCCACTTCGCGAACATGGAACCTGTCACGCGTCGAGCCTACACCTTGGACGTGGCTGGCACTCGAGAACCATTTTTTATTCCCAAGCGATAATAGGCTTAAACAAACTATTATCTGAAAAATACTCATTTGCAATAATAATAATAATTTGCAAAATAATCTTTCAAGGAAAGAAAGTACCGAGAAACTCCTCAACTCTAATTATCTATGAAGCCTCTAAAATTAGGATAGATGTCGGGACAAGACCCACGACAATTCAACAATAACGGGAAATAAATGTGACATCCTCCGGAAAGCAAGGAGGCTCACCAAAGCTATCTGAAGTGCAAAGTGATCTCAACGAAACGCCTGTTGATGACCCTGAACACTTGTATCTACATCATAAAAGATACAGGTCGAATGACATTAGTACATTGAATGCACGAGTATGTAATATACCCAAGGCGAAATAATTGAATGAAAGGACTGCAATAGATATAACATAAACTCAACTAGATGTAAAGAATTAAAGAAATGAAATCATTTAATTTTACAAAATATTTTCTCATCTCTGAATTTCAACATAATAAGTGATATATTTAAATACACTTTAACTCTATTGGGAGATTCTCTAACCGACAACCATCATTATGAGCTACATGATGATATAGCGTCTTGTCCACGCTGCCAGAACTATCATATATCGTGCCAGGATATAGAAACTCTCAACTAAGTGGATCCACTAAGCTCTGCCCGAAGGTACTAAGGATTCATCTAAAAAGTAAGATTGTGTACCCATGTTGACAATACATGATTTATGGGGATTGTGAATTGTCTGAACTCTCACCCCATATTGGTGCTCAATACTACTCCTAATAATATATACTCTTGCTCAAATGTATAAAGACATATTCTTTCTCTTGTTTGAGATAACTGTTCAAACTATCCTCTTAAAAGAGGTGACTGCTCTAAAATGTCTTTGAAACTCATTGTTCATTTAGAAAACAAGGTTTCTCTTTGCTCAATGTAAAAATACATTTTGTATTGAGATAATTACTAAAAAAGGGCCTCTTTAAGAGGTAACTGCTCTGTACTTAATCTTTCTGAAAACTCTTTTCACTTTTCTCAAAAAAGTCTACTCTTTTTCTTCATATAAAAATGAAACATTTGAGAAATATTTAGTTCCCTTATATTCTTTCTCAAACTCCTCATTATTTGCTCGAAATTCAGTTTAAACAATAATATTTTATTTAAAAAATTCTCACTAAGAATTCAATGAATACTCAAAAATAGGCTGAAAATAGACATGAACAATCAACTCAATAATCGCAATACACAATGCACAACAATTCAATGATTAGAAATAGGAATTGAATAATCAACAACTCAAGAACTCAGAACTCAATATCAACTCATCTAAAAAATACTCAAATCTAAGAATAGAACCTTAGATTACTCTATTACTGATTTGAAAGTAGATGTGGGGCATGAGGAAGAACTAGTCCAATACTATGATAGTCTTACATACCTAGAAGAACGAAGTTCTTTGGCGAAATTGAAGAAACTTGAAGAATGTTTGAACCCTAGATTTTCTCCTCTTAGAACCTTGTTCTAATGACTTGAAGTGTTAATGAACGTAAAATAACTTATTAACACTTTCTAAGCCTTTAATTAGGTGTAAAACCTCGTGGTTTAGGCTTAGAATATGAGTTAAAGCAATGTAGTTTAAGTACCAAACGCATAAGGAAAAGACTAAATGAACCCAGCTTAAAAACTGACGAGGTGCCTTAAAAGGGAGGTTTCACGGACCATTTTAGGCTTCATGGTCCGTGAAACACTTCAAGGCCCTATAGCCAGTCGTGAAACTTCACCTGCCCGATAGGGCTTCACTAAAATGGGAGTAACTTTTTACTCCAAACTTGAAATGAGGCAAACTCTGTGGCGTTGGAAAGAGGACTCAAAGACCTTTAATTGGATAGGTCATTGGCCACCTAATTCATTTTGTGATGAGAGATATAGTTGTTTGAATTTGACCCAAAACTTAAAAGTTGATGGGTGACTTGTACGGACCCCTAAACGGACCGTACAAGCCACCATGGGCCGTCTAGGTGACCCCCACCTTGGCAGCCCTAGACGGTTGGCCACCATGCCCTAAACGGTTTGTACACCCCTAAACGGACCGCTTAGGGTGTCATGAAGGGTCCATGGTCCATTTTGGGTTCGTGAACTTGCATGTTACCCCTTTTTAGCCCTATTCAAAGTCTAAGGTGTTACAGAACCCCTGGCCATTTGAACTATGGGGATCGTGTCCCTTGGGAGTGCAATGCTCAGTCACCCCATCATCTCTTTTTGAATACGATATCTTAGCTCACGACCACGAAAGACAATTTCTTGCACCAAAAACTACATAATTAGAAGAGTTTTCTCCCTCAACGGGACCAAGAAATGACTGATTAGACTCATTTTATTTCGTTCTTTATTTGTGATGCATGAGACACACTTAACTTATCCTTATCTCATCGAAATGATTATCTCAAGGACCCTTATGTGTCGATTACAAGGAAAAAAAAATGTTCTTAATTAGTTTCTTTCTCTGTGTCACTTGATATGGCAAGTGAATATTAAAGGCTGAAAAGAATTGTTTAAAAATCTCTAGCAAGACTTTTTCAAGCAAAAATTGGCGTCTCCCTTAATCTGTTCTAGTACACAAAATCACCTAAATTTTGTGGGATATAAATCGAATATGCAAATAACTCCTAATATATCCTATGAACATGTTAGAACACTCAAAACTATGATTGTCTAAGTACATATTTAATCGTGGTCAACTTTTTGTTTTTATTTTAACTAGATTTTAACTTAAATATCTGAATCGATTCTGATCTCATGGGACTTATTCAAACCATCTACCTAAGTCCTAAATCATCATTCGAACCTATTAGAACTTTCAAACCTCAATTCTTATCAATTTATCCAAAATGGTGACTTAATTCATTTACTAAGTTTTCAACTTCTCAATTTTTAATTTTTCTCTATTACGCATCTAATTGGCTCAGAATTTGTGTCATTTATCATCTCGAGTGATAAACAACCTTATAAATTCATAAAAAGTGTTATTTAGGTGAAAAAAGTCTTAAAATTTAAAATACATGTATTAATCAGTACATCAATAATGCTCTATGATATCGAAACAATGTTGCATCAGAATTAAAAAAAAAAGGTGTAGCCTAGTTGAAATTCTTTTGTTTCAAAACTCATTTAAACCCTTCGAGTCCCAACTTGAACCCCTCAAACAAGTCTCTAATGATAAATATGACCTACACAAAATTTCAAATTCTAAAATAATGCATTGAAACGTGATTTTTAAAGTTAAATTGTTACATTTATCTTGTGGACAACTAACATTTATACTATTAAAGGTTGATATTATGTGATTATTGAGTCAAGTAAGAAAACGTTCTATTTAAGAAAAATTACATAGATATAAGGAAATAAACTCATATTTGCTCTAATGAAAAATACTATTTCACTTTCAAAAATTAGCAACAAAAGCTTTACAAAATCTATACAACTTCAACGAATTTCACAAAATTAGGAATTTATAAGATTATCTTTTTTCTTATAAATTTAACAAATTGAGAATTTTGGAGATTTTCTTCTTTCCTTATTTTCTCTTTAGCATAAACCTTACATATCGTTATTCTCATCCTACCCCTGTTTATCGTTGACATTACTTGCTACTTCCTTTTCACAGTCCATAGTGGTGGTTTTGTCACCGTCTGACATCATATACTAAAAAATTGACAAAATTCTCTTGAAAAATAAATAACTATGTTCATTGCTAGTTTTTTTTATCGAAATTATTTTTTTGCTAGAGTTTCCTCTTATATGGCTTCCTCAACTTCTTCTATCATTGTATTTCATATGTATGTGATACATGAGACATACAATACATACATATGAAATACAATGGCATACACAAGAGAAACAAGTGGCATACACACAAGGCTTAAGTCATAGGCGGCTTCTCAAAGTTGTCCGCATAGTTCACTTAGACACCTCAATTAGGACTTGTACCAATTGAACACTTAAATTGTTCAAAACATATACCCATTAAACACAAAATGCTTATGTGGCAAGAAAAGTGTAATTCACTGTCCTTGAGTGCGTGAATAGATCCCAATATTATTATTTTTAATTTTTTTAAGTTAATTTTGTAATTTTTTGAAACTTGGATACATTAACTAAATAACTAAAGCTAATAATAATTTAGTTCAACAATAATTTCTTAATAAAAAAAGGAAAACAAACCCTATACCCCTTCAACAATCGTCTTCTTCAGAGCACTCGTCTTCTTCAGTCAATTTAGAAGATTTACACTTTGTTTTGGTTCCACGTTTTCTTCTTCATTTTTTTGTTTAAAAGAGAAACTGGATTCTTACTGGCCAAATTCCTAAGTCACCATCCCCCGCCACACCCCTTCCCCATATACTCCTTCTTTCTTTCTAGCATTATTCCACCATTCTCAATATCATCGTCATTATCTTGGAGTTGTAGAAGAGAATTTCATCAAAAAAAAAATCAAATTGTGTCAAAAATAATTTCGGTGAAACACCATTTTTCCGGCAAGACTAATACGAATCTAAAATTATTTTCTTAAAATTGTTAAAGAATTCAAACCCTAAAGAACTCACAACATAGAGGAATTAAAGAAATATGCGAATCTGAATTGACGTTTGAAAAAAAAAGTGAGATTTTGAGAAATGACACAACAATGCTGATGGGTTTTAGAATAAAGGAGAGGGGGCAGGTGTATGGGTGGGAAAAAAAATCCTTGTGTGAATTAAGAGAGAAAAGTAGAATTGCGATTATTATAGGAGTGTTTGTGATTTTAGCTGGCGGTAACTCTGTGTGTATGGAGGTGATGTGGTTGGGTGAGTGCTATGGCAAAGAAGAAATGGAGAAGAAAGGTTATTTTTCTTTTCTTTTTTTTTTGGGCAAAACAAGTAGTTTTATTTTATTTTTCTTTCTAATTTATTTTTTTAATTGTTATTATGGGTCATGCCACATGTCTTTTTTTATTGGTTATTGTGCCACATCATCCGCGAGTGTATGTCACTCACTCTCTATTTTTAGTTGATTGTCAGAAAATGTTCAATAGGTATATATTTTAACTAATAAAGGTGTTCAATTGGAACAAGTCTTAGATAAGGTGTCTAACTGAATTATGCGGACAACTTTAAGGGGCCGGAGATGACTTAAGCCTACACATGACATATATCTGACGGCTTAAGTCATGCGGCCCCTTATAGTTGTCCGCATAATTCACTTAGATACTTCAACTAAGGCTAGTACCTATTGAACACTTTTATCTATTCAAAACTTGTTCCTATTAGACATTTTTTTATAATAAGTACAAAAAAAAAGTGTATGTAATACACTTGTTGTGATGTGGCAAAATGACAAATTAAAAGATAACATGTGGTGTTGAGCACAACAATTATAGAAAAAAAGAATTTTATGTTAAAAAACAATGAAAATGATTTCAAATAAATTTTCCGTCCAACCCTACCCCAACCCCCTTTCTTATTCATCTTCTTCCTAGCAAAATTTTCTTTCTCAAAGGACAAAATTTAATTTCTTTGCTAATTGCTTATATAATTATTTTTATTCCTAATACATGAGAGAGAGATATTCAAAGAGACTGATACAAGAGCGATGAAGAAAGAGAGTCTGTCAATCGTCTTGAAATCGATAACAACGAGAAATCAAGAGGACCTAAATTAATTTTATCGAATCAATCTTATATTATTTTTGATAAGTTTAGTGGATTTACATTTTAATTTGAATGGTAATATTTGTTCGAAGGTGACCGAGATGGACGTTGATCGGCTAACCTTTTTCGGCCTGATGTTCTTTTTTTTTTCCCTCCAAATTCAATTAGATGATTCAATTTTTATTTTTCAATAAATATTGAAAAGAAATAGAATAGAAAAAGAAAAGAAAAAAAAAAATGAGTGCACTAGTCTTCATGAAGATGACGACTTAAAGGGGGTGGGGTGGGGGCTCTTTTTTTTTTGGTTTTAAGAATTAGTAGTACTTTTAAAAATATTCTTTTAAATATTAATTATTTAAATGTCAAGTGGCAGTTAAAGAAGAAAAAGTTTTTAGTTTTTTTTGAAAAAATTAGAAATAAAACATTATTTAAGATTTTTTTCACACGCTCAGCGAAAGTGGCAAACATTTATTTTGCCACATCAACATTTAGTGTTTAATAGGTATACTTTTTGAACAATTTAGGTGTTCAATAGGTAATAGTCATAGTTGAGGTGTCTATGTGAAATATGCAGACAACTTTAAGGGGCTGCAGATGACTTAAGCCTAACATACAATCACTCCTATCAACAGAAATTACCATAACCATTACTTATTCCACCATAACAATATACGCTCAAATTACACCTCCCTAAAGAAGTATAAGCGACCGTTATCAAGTAAAAAACCCAACTTGTAGGTTGGGGTCGATCCCACGAGGAAAATGGTTTAGACTTTACTTTAACCAACACTTTTATTCAATTAGTCAAAGTACTTCCAGAAACAATTAATTAAAAGGGGGGGGGGGGGGTTTGGATTTGTGAAACAAATTGTAAGAATTCAGTAAGTAATCAATAAAC
>JAJOOE010059760.1:0-61850 GCA_036250405.1 Solanum raphanifolium | reverse complement strand
CCACGTGTCTGTGTGGACGATCTCAACGCACTATCATAAATCAAACAAATTCCGCACGGACGATCTCCACGTGCCCAAATTATAATCTTAACATCTCACCATCCCCAGCACGGATGATCTCCACGTGCCCAACTTATACTCAATCTCATGTCAATGCATGTGCACAATATAATTTCAAATAAAGGGGATGATGATCTCAATCAAATATCATTATGAAATGTAATCACCTCAGCTATCACAAGTATACGGGTTCAATAAAGAACACAATCACACATAAACAATCAATCACATTGCCTTTTATTACCCCTTTTTCATCATTAGAATTAATCAATGTGGACAAGTCAACCCATCACCAAGTCTCATTATCCCCAAACACATATTACAAGAAAATACACGAATTCCATACACTTAACAAGGGTTTAGAAATCCACTTGACTCAAAAAAATAGAACGATCACTTCAGGACTTGAGCCTTCCCCTTTCTTTGGGCTTCCAAATCAATACAATCTATTCAAATAAATAGTCACAATAAGGATTTCAAAACTAACAACATTCATACTAGTATATGTCTAGCTTAGACCCAAAAACTCACTCAAATTTATAATCAATTTCTTTATCTTGCTAACATGTCAACTCTAATATTTTCCAAATTTCAAGTCTGGGGTTTAGTCTTAATATCTCCAGATAACATAATTGTAATGATCTTTATATATCACAATACACCCACTAATTAACTACATATAATATTGTATCAAAGCTATGATAATTATATAATGATAGGAATTATAAGACTCATTTGAAAAGGAAAAGAAGAAACAGTACATTAACCTCTTATAATAATAATATATTTTCTTTTGTTGCAAAGCTAAAATCCTTCTTCCAAACACGTACAACATCATCATTCGCACCTTTGTTTTCCGCCCAATTAACAAACTACAAAATAATTTCTATTTCATTACATACCTAGTTATAGGATATTAAAGATTTAGCTACTAGTTACCTGAACAATATTTCTCCTGTGGTTAATTATTCAAACACCACCTCACAATCATTATTGGTCAATTATTAATTATAATTATAGTCATTATACATGACATAATTGTTATGCAAATTCATACGACCAAATCAAGAAAACACCAGAAGCATTACTTAAGTATATGACCACCGCATGAATTCTACTCGCCCTCCTATTGATATCGTTATAACTTTAGGAATAAATTTACTCAAAGTATCTTACCTGGAGATCGTCCTCTTCGTTGCAAATGCGGCGACCACACATCTTTTAGGGTAGTTTTTATTTCTTTAAAGAATAATAATTATAATTTTATAAATTTAAAGAGACAAACTCCATTAAATTAATTTAATATCTATATATCAAGTGGTATAGGTTCTTAAATAAATGATCACTTTAGCCCATTAACTATCGATTAAGTCAAATATCTCAACTACCCATCAACTAATTAACTAAAGTTAAACGAATAGTTCAAAATTTCAAAAAATAATATACCGGGTCATTACACTTTTATTGCACATCTTATTGTAAACCTTAAATGGTGTTTACTTCATGTTAATGTATTAATTAAGTTGAGTTGCTTTTGGTCATTCAGTTCAGTTATTTGTTTAGTCATCCATATCACATACTCGTACATTCAATGTACTGATGTTGTTCCACCTGCATCTTATTATAATTCAGATGATACAACTATTTAGGATCATCAATAGACATTTCCTTGAGATCAGTTTGCACTTCAGATAACTTGGGTGAGCCTCCTTGCATTCTGGGGGACTTTAAATTTATTTTGTAGTCAGTTGTCTTGAGATGTCATGGGTCTTGTCCCGAGATCCATCTACAGTAATAGAGGTTTCATAGATAAATAAAGTTGAGGAATCTTTCCGTATTTACTCTTCCTTGAGATGTTTGTGCAAACTACTCTACTTATTTTGTTGAGTATTTTACACACAGTTTGAGTTGAGTTTTTTTTTTGAATTTAAATGTTCCAAAATTTTGTTTTTAAGCCTTTTATTGCTTGAGTAAGTCTTCCACTAAGTAGTCAGTCTGGCCAAGGGTTTTCTTGGGGACTAGTAATGGTTCTCGAGTGCTGGCCACATCCAGAGTGTAGGCTCGGAGAGTGACACAAGGATTGATGTTTGAGAGAATGACCGAAAATGCAAAAAAAGTGCAAACATACATTGTTGATCGCCTAACAAGAAGGGTGGATTGCCAATTGAGCACGACCTCGCCTAATATGACAATGCATAGTACTTGTGTCTATCAAATCAGGTCGGCGGACACTAGTGGAGAAGGAGATGTGCCGAATGAGAAAGGCGACATTGATGAACATCGCTCAAAATGACAGTGTGAAAATAAAAAAATTGAATGATTGAAAGGCTAACCAAGGTGGTACTCAGCGAATCGCAAAATGTGAAAGGCTGACACAATCGAGTTCGCCAACTAAGGTTAAAAACACCTGAAGCCTAGAGCATCAAAGGAGAGTTGAGGAGTAAGAGGCGATGCGCCGAACAAGTTCGGTGAGCCCGACTAATGTCGCCGATTGAGTCACCTATTGGAATTTTGGGCCTAATTTTGGGAAATTATAAATAGCCTAAAGGAGAGAGAAATTAAATATAATATGACATAGAGTATAGAATATCATATCAAAGTGTGTGAAGGGTTTAGAGAGAGAACACTTTATCTTTGAAGAATACTTTTTTTGCTTTGGGGTTTTTACAACTTTGTGCTTGAAATTGACAAATTGAAGCTGAATCCAAAGTGAGTTTAATTGTAGTTGCTTAATTCCATGTTACCCATGGCTTCTTTAATGGAAGGTATAAGCTCTTTACTTTTTGTGATGGGTGACTAAAACCCCAAGATCTAGGGGTGAAATTATGGGGTTGGGTGGTGATTTAATGTAGTGTGTATTGTGCTATGCTCTATTTTTCTACTGTTCATGCATGAATTTGGTCTAATTAGCATGATATTTATTGATGGCTTAAGTTTTCAAACTTAGTTTCTACTTCTGGTCTCCGATTGATGCTCAAAAGAGATTGATTGGAGTGAGTAATTAGAATGATACTAGCAATTTTGGTTTGATGTCTCTAATTTGCATGAAAATAGAGGTTATGGGTCTGATCTATTTGCCTTGTTCTTGAAAGAGAGAATATAGTAACGTATTGAGTTGTTTAGGCTGGCATGTAGATGTGACCAAAAGAGATTCTATGCATAGATGCTTTGAGATCGAAAGATCTTTAGTGTCAACGAAGATGACTTAGCCTAGCATGAATGTTCATTACTATAGAGCAGCACAATTACCCCTATGTGACACTGATATTCAATTTCCCCACCCCTAGATTGCTTATTAACTTTTGAATTATTCGATATTTTAGTTTAATTTTGATAATTGACATCCAAAGCTTTATATTAAATAGGTGGAAGTATCTACCCATTTGTTCTTACCATTGCAAAAGAGTGATCTTAAAATCCAAATTTCTTGATAGGGATTATTTACGATATATCATTCTCTGTGTGATTCAACCCCGACTCTTCGTTGGATTTTTTATTAACTACGACCGTTGTCCCTTTTAATTAGTTTTAAGGACTTTTGAACTTTTTCACTAATCTATGAGGATTAGGTTTTTTCCCTTTCCTAAACCCTTAAACAGAAGTAGACCCTCACATATTATGAGACACATTTTAGTCAAATTTTTTGAAACTCCTAAGGATGTATCCAATTTTGAAAAACTGTCGAATTCCAACTTTTCATCTAAAGTCTATGATAGTTCACTAAATTGTTATATAAAATTAATTATGAAAACTATAATTGGCGTGTAGTATTTTCACGAACCCAGGCATAAGAGAAATATCTAAAAGTGTCATTATTTAAAATTAAAATTTCTATATATATATTTCTTTGGTATGGTTTGATATTTTTATATTCAGTTTTGTAAATTTTAAAATGTACCAAATAATTTAGTGTAAGTATAACTTGTCACGCGCCATTCTAGGGCACGCTCAACTGACACTCGATATCTTATTTAAAAGAGCTAGCAATTAAAATATAACTAAAAGGAAACAATGAGGGCTGACAAGGCCATACATCATAATGACTAAAATACTATTTTGGAGCGGTGAGATAATAATTAAAGTAATAATAGTATAATTAAAGGGACATCAAGACAATAGCAATTGGTAAAAGTGGCAATCCAACACATCCGGAGACATATATACATACTAAGCTGACAAGGCATGGAACTTAAAGTCAAAATAATCCATAATAATATTTCCACAAAGCCTCTAGGAGTACTATGCATCAAGTAGTCGAAACAAGGTCTCACGTCGGTTCATTAACAATTTGTGTGTGAGTTCCTTGAGAGAACTGGTTATGTACATTTGTGACATGTGGGACATGTTTCATGCATTTGTAATTCAAGGTAATTGGTAAGCTGTAACATGTTGTGCATGTTGATGTATAATATTCATGCATGTGTTGGCATGTACTACTATGTTGTAGTTTCTTGTTTACATTCATGTTTTGGAATTGACCGTATAATTGTTTCGGTCCACTGTGTTTGTGTACTAATACTGCACTTTTTCTTTCCTGGTCCACTGCAAGATATATTCAGGCGGCTGCTTTAGATCTCAGTTGAGAGACACACTTAAATATTTGAATCCATGAATGAGCTACTCTTCCGGGCTACCATGGATTCGTTCTTTGTTTCTTTGTCCATCTTTTCAAATGCATACAATTTAGATTAATAGTTTTCTCCTTCATAGTTTTAAGGGTAGCATCCCCATTCATGACTTTTTTGAACTTTTGGTACAATGGCTTTCAGATTCTAAGGGGTTTTAAATCCAAAATGATTTTTGACAAGAGATTGAGTTTATGGGAACTCAGTCCTTTTTTTTACTTTAAAATCCTTAGTTGTTTTACTTTATTATTTGCCTTCTTAAAATGGTTTGATCAGTTATGTTGTGTTAGTAATTGGGTCTCCCATCGGAGGGTTAGTGTGGGTGTCTCTATCAATGGTATGGGTCGTGTCACTCTATGACATGAGACCCTTCTCCATGTAGAACCATCCGTTTCATATGGTAAACCTCGCAAACTTGGAATCCCATGTTATAATGAAGCCAGGAAAAAGATTTTACAGCTCCATTCCCAACTTAAGATTTTCACCAACTCTTAACCCACAAAACTTATATGAGAGTATTATTGTCCTAAATACCCATAACAACGGAATAGGTTGTTACAAGATTAAAAGGAGTGATAATTACTTAAAACCTACATATGCATGCCATTTCATTTCTCAATGCATATGACATTTTTCAAGGTATTAATTGACATCTATTCTAAATAATTTATAAATCATTTCAAGGGAATAAAAGCTATCAACTAATTGACTCCAAAATTACCTATTTACCCTTTATATGAATAAAGCTTGATGATTGGGATAAAGGTATCTGAATAATATAGAGTTATGCTCCTTCTATGATAGAAGTATGGGGCAAGCCCCCTCCTCTCTTCTTCACAATTTAGTGATATTAGTTAGTTATTGCATAGTTTCTCATCATTATATGTACATTACTATCACGCGTTGAGGCTATCCCCTTGACGTAAACACGGGACCTAGGATCACGAGTGACCCCAAGCTAACCTTGAGCTGGAATAACATAAGCATACTTAAACAAATACTGAGCGGAAGCTAAAAACATGACCCAATCTACGTCTGAAGATATATACGTACCGACAATGAGTTTAACATACTGAATTATAACTCAAGTACTAAAGCTGAATATGTCTATGTATAAAATAAGCCTCTAACTGACTAGAGATGCTAGGACATGCCCTAACTAACTCTAGAAAATACTTAAAACTGAAATGAAAAGATGAAATATAGAAACATTTCTATTGTCCTCGAAATATGAGGACTCATCACTAAAGTTGCTGAAATGGAGATCGGGAGCCGATCTATGCGTGATATGGATGCTGAGTACCTGAACCTACATCACGAAAAGATGTAGCGCAGAGTATGCATAACTACTTGAAAGGTACTGAGCATGCATGATAAAATACAGCTGAACAAGCACATAACTGAACAAGGCAGAGTGAGCAATGATATTATTTTAACATGATAAAAGATACTGAGATATGCTGAATATGAACTAAACTGAATGCAATGACTAAGTACATAACCTACTGAAACTGAATATTGAAATATAACTTGAACATGGTTAATGAACTAGAGTCTGACTGTAGGAGCTACTAATAACCGACATAAAACCACATGAGCTAAATGTGGAGTCCGGTGTATATGCCCCATCGAGTGGACCCAATATACCTTGCCAAGGGTATAAAGACATGACTGACTTGATCACTAAATATAATGCCCACAGAGGGGACTTACAAACGTACGGGGGCACGTAGTTCTGGGACTATGAGGGTGATTAACCCTAGTCTAACTCAATATTAAGTCTACTCCCAACTGAATATATGTACAATACAACATAAATGAAATATATTGGATAACTCAATGTTCTGACATGCTAACTGAAAATGCAAAATTAAATACTGGTAATGAAACATTTGAAAACTGAGGCATGTATATTTGCTTTTCTGTCCTAGCTAGTGTAATTCATAGACTAAACGAATCTACACAAGTAGGGTTTTGAATTTCATGCATGGAACTAAGAAACAACATTACAACGACATGAAAATCTGATTAGGAATATTCTAACAACTAATTCACAACAATTTCTAACATTCAAGAAACCCTAGGTCTAGATAATATGAAGGGAATCAAGAATCTGACTGAATTCCAGGGACCTAATGGGTGAAAGGAACCCACTAGTGAAATCCCATATACCTGGTAACGGATTTCACGGAGAAATCTTCCGATTTTGGTGCTGAAATTGAGCGAAACTTGTTGCGTTCTTAGAGAGGGGTTTGGTCACTGCTTCATCTCGTTGTTTCTTGCTTGATCAATTTATTTTAGGATGAGTTGGTTAGGGTAAGTTATGATTAAGTTACTAGGCTAAAACTGACCAAAACTATGTAGTTTAGTGGTTAAACGACTTAGTTTAGGGGTCCAACGCATAGGAAAAACACCAAACAACCCCTGACTTAAAACTCTGACGCAGCTGACCACAGCCCCTTTGAGGAACCGTCAAAGGGAACACGGACCATTAAGCTGGTCGTAGTCCTTGGTCCAGTGGATACTGGTTCTGAGGGTGGCCTTCCACGGCTACTACCACCGCCTGTTGTCAAGACCATAGCTTGTGAAGGGCCCTGTGGTCTGACGTTTGGGCCTGGTGAACTCTGCCTGGCTCCCAGGAGCACCAGTACGGCCATTGAGGTGGTCCACGACCCTTGAAGGGTCCTGTGGTCCACCACCTTGGGCTGGGTGTAAATCCACGGGCAGGTTGACGGACCATGGTCCCTTTCGTCCTCTAATGAAGCCTAAACTAGTTTAGAAAGGGGGAAAAGAGCTGCAATTCCTACCACTAATCACAACAACCTAATTTCTGACTGGATTAAGTTCCAAGAACATGCAGATACACTAAATATGCAAGCATAACTGAAGGAACAAGACACTAAGGCTAAATTCATGCAAGAGTAAACTAAGAGACTAGAGAGGAACTATTACCTTAAGCTTGAATGGAATCAGAAGGAAAGAGATGAGGATACTTGGCCTTCATGGCTGCTTCTTCTTCCCAAGTAGCTCCCTTAAAGGACTGATTCCTCCACAAAACCTTAATTGATGCGACTTCTTTGTTTCTCAACCTTCGAACCTAACAATCAAGGATTTCAACTGGCACCTCTTCATAAGTGAGACTATCCTTCACAACCACACTTTCTAATGGCATTATAGATGCTGGATCACCCACACACTTCTTCAACAACGAAATGTGAAAGACTAGATCGACTGCTGCTATCTCTGCTGGCAACTCTAACTCATAAGCCACTTTACCAATCCTTTTCAAGATTCTGTAAGGACCTACTTACCTGGGACTAAGCATTCCTTTTCTTGCCAAACCTCATCACCCCCTTCATAAGTGACACTTTCAGGAAAACACAATCATCAATTTGGAACTCCAAGTCCTTCCTCCTCACATCTGCATAGGACTTATAGCAGCTCTGGCTGTCTTAAGTTTGCCTCTGATGAGCTGAACTTTTTCCATAGCATCATGAACTGAATCTGGTCCTATCAAGGCTGATTAACCTACTTCAAACCAACCAACTGGAGATCTGCATCTACGCCCATACAATGCTTCATAAGGGTCATCTGAATACTGGAATGGTAACTATTATTGTAGGAAAACTCTATAAGAGGAAGGTGATCATCACAAATTCCCTTGAAATTGATCCCACAAGCTCTCAACATGTCCTCTAGGTTCTGAATGGTACGTTTTGCCTTACCATCCGTCTTTGGATGAAATGCTGTGCTGAGATTTACCTGGGTACCAAGACCTTTCTAAAATGACTTCCAGAAATGAGAGGTACACTGAGGATTTCTATCTAAAATGATAGACAAAGGAACCCCATGCAACCTAACTATCTCATTAATGTAAAGCTTGCGTAGTCCTCCGCCGAATCTGTAGTCTTAACATCCAAAAAGTGAGCGGACTTAGTAACTATGTCTACTATCACCCACATGGAGTCATGATGTCTGCGAGTACGAGGTAAACCTGTAATGAAGTCCGTGTTTATCATTTCCCACTTCTACATAGGAATGTTGATCTCTTGAGTCATACCTCCTGGTTTCTGATGTTCTACCTTCACTTGTTGACAAATGGGGCACTTAGCCACAAAATCTGCTATATCCCTCTTCATGCAATTCCACCAAAATACTTCCCGCAGATCACAATACATCTTAGTGGAACTTGGATGAATAACATACCTGGAGTTATGGGCTTCTGTAAGGATATACTGTCTCAACTCACCCACCTTAGGAACACATAAACGACCCTGGTAGCGAAACACACCATCTCCTCTTTGGGAGAAAACCTCAACTTTATGCTGATGAACTACACCCTTCAATTGAAGAAATATAGGATCACTGTCTTGTTTTTCCTTAACCTCCGCTACCAGTGAAGATTCTGACCCATTTTGAACTGTCACACCATCATCTGATATGTTCATAAGGCAAATTCCTAAGCGAGCAAGCCGGTGAAAATCTTTTGCCAATTCTTGCCTTTCTTCCTGAACATGTGCTACACTACCCATAGATAGTCTGCCAAGATCGTCAGTTACTACATTAGCCTTACTAGGATGGTAGAGCACATTCATATCATAGTCCTTGACGAATTCAAGCCATCTCCTCTAGCGAAGATTCAACCTTTTCAGGGTGAAAACATACTGATGGATTTTATGGTCATTGAACACATCTACGTCAACACCATACAAGTAATGTCTCCAAATTTTTAGGGTAAATACTACGACTACAAGCTCGAGGTCATGAGTCAGATAGTTCTTCTCATGCACCTTAAGTTATCTAGAAGCATAAGCTATAACCTTACCTTGCTGCATCAACACACAACTTAGGTCGACCCTGGATGCATCACAATAGATCACATAACCGTCTGAACCATCTGGTAGAGTCAAAACAAGAGCTGTAGTCAACCTAGTTTTCAATTCTGCAAAGCTTTTCTCACACTTGTTTGACCACTGAAACTTAACCTTTATCTGAGTCAACTTAGTCAATGGAGAATCTATGGATGAAAATCCTTCCACAAACCTTCTATAGTAACCAGCCAAACCCAAGAAACTTCTTATATCTGTAGGAGAGGTGGGTCTGGGCCATTGTTTCACTACCTCTATTTTATGAGAATCCACTCGGATCCCTTCGCTAGATATTATATGTCCAAGGAAAGCAATTGATTGTTACCAAAACTCACATTTGCTAAACTTAGCGAATAACTGGTGATCTTTGAGAGCTTGCAGGACAACCCTCAAATGCGTCGCATGTTCTTCCTTATTCATAGAGTAAATCAGGATATCATCAATAAAGACGATAACGAACAAGTCCAAATACTACTTGAACACCTTGTTCATCAAATCTATGAAAGTTGCAGGAGCATTTGTTAGTCCAAATGACATAACTACAAATTCATTATGACCATAACGAGTTCTAAAGGCTATTTTTAGGATGTCACTCTCTCTGAATCTAAGCTGATGATAATCGGATCTGAGGTCTATCTTTGAAAAATGACTAGCACCCTGAAGTTGGTCAAACAAGTCATTAATCCTAGGTTACTTATTCTTGATTATGACTTTGTTCGACTACCGATAGTCAATTCACATCCTAAGAGAATCATCTTTATTTTTCACGAACAACACTGGTGCACCCCATGAGGAAATACTTGGTCTGATGAAACCCGTCTCTAGAAGGTCTTTCAACTTCTCTTTCAATTCCTTAAGCTCAGCTGGATCCATTCTGTAAGGAGGAATAGAAATAGGCTGGGTTTATGGAATTAGATTGATTCCAAAGTCTATTTCCCTTCTGGGAGAACTCCGGGAAAATCTTCTGGAAACACTTCTGGGAACTCACTTACTATAGGATCTGGCTCAAGAGTTGGGTTTCAGATCTTGAATCCTTAACCCGAACTAGATGATAGATATACCCTTTGGAAATCATCTATCTGGCCTTAAGGTAAGAAATAAATTGACCTATAAGCACTAAGCTACTACCCTTCCATTCTAAGACTGGCTCATCTTGAAACTGGAAAGGGACGATCCTAGTTCTACAATCGACTGAGGCCTAACAAGAATGTAACTAATCCATGCCTAGAATGATATCAAAGCTTACCATTTCTAACTCTACAAGATCTGCTGAGGTGACTTTCTGAGAGACTGTGACAAGGCAAAATTTGTGTACCCGTCTAGCTATAACAGGGTCATCAACTGGAGTAGAGACTGAAAAGGGTTCTGAGAGAGTTTCTAGACTGACACCAAAGTTCACTTATATATATGGAGTTACAAAGGAAAGAGTAGCCTTTGGATTTAACAAAGCATAAACATCTAAGTGAAAGACTCGTAATGTGCCGGTGACCACATCAGGAGAATCTTCCTGATCCTGGCAAGCCTAAAGAGCATACAACATGTTTTGGCACTGACCGCCACCTCTACCAGATGAAAGACCCTGCTAAGTTGGGTGACCTGATGGCGCTGCTGGAGTCGTAGACTGAGCCCTACTATTGTTACCGCCATGTCCTTGTTTAGAAGAAGGGCAGTCCGTCAACCTATGTCCAAACTGACCATATCCAAAATACTCTTCTTTCTCTGCAAGACACTCGCCCGGATTGTTCTTACCACATTTTGGATAAGTTGGGTAGGTCCTATTACCTGAAATACTCTGCTGAGACTTAGAGACTGATGCCCTAACTTTCTGATCCTGTCGGTACCTGATGGATGGAGCACTAGTTGATGAAGGTGCTGGAGCTGAAGATTCTGCTGAAACTGAGAGCGATTTCCACCACCTGACTTCTGCTGAGAGTACTCATAGTTACCTGTCTTAGCCTTCTTATTGTCCTTAGCCTATTTCCTAAGCTTTTCTCCCTTAATGTGCTGATCATGAGTCATAAACCTAAAGATATTCATATCTTCCAGCAACATAGCATTTCGGCACTCTATTTTCACTAGGTCGGATACTCCAAATAAAAACTTATTCATCTGTGCCCTCGAATCAACAACCATATGTGGAGCATACCTGAAGCGGTGGGTGAACTTGATTCCATACACTTGGATTGACATGCTACCTTGCCTCAAATTGATGAACTCCTGAGCTTTTGCCTCCCTCAACCCTCTTGGGAAGAACCTGTCCAGAAAAGCTTCATTAAAACACTCCCAAATGAAAGGAATTGCATCTTTACCCTTTTTTTAATTTCCATCGAGTAAACCAGATGTGAGCTACATCTTTAAGCTGGTGGGATGCCAACTCTACCCTGTCATTTCCAGTCACTTGCATCACTCCAAAGATTTTCTTGACCTCATCAATGAAGTTCTGGGGATCTTCTCCAACCTATGACACTAGAAATTGTTGTGGATTTATACAGACGAAGTCTCAGACCCTGGGTGCTGCTGACCCAACATTAGCATTTGTAGGAACTGAGGCCTGCTGATTGTCCTGGTTGGTCACACTCTGAGCCAAAAGTTGAAATGCATTACGAAACTCTGGATCCCAAAACATCTTGGTCTGGAACTATAAGAACTGCGTTATCGTTGCGGTAATTCACATTCCTTACGTAAGCTCTACGAGGAGGCATGATATGAAATGCATAACGATGAGTTAGAAGGTAGATCATACCCAGACACGATAACAATAGAAAGAAAGTGAAGTTTTCCTAAAACACTTCGTATCCTCCCTCTCATTAGATGTGGTGCACTTCACACCCATGAAAAAGACACTACTTAGTGCGACTTTTCAGACATCCTAGGACACTTAAACCTAAAGCTCTAATACCAAGTTTGTCACGCCCCGAGGCTACCTCCTTCACGTAAACACGGGACCTAGGATCACGAGTGACCCCAAGTTAACCTGAGCTGGGATAACATAAGCATACTTAAATAAATACTGAGTAGAAGCTAAAAACATGAGATAAACTAAATTATGGGGAATACCCAATCTAAGTCTGAATATATATTAATACTGACAATTAATTTAAGATACTGAACTATAACTCAAATACTAAATCTGAATCTGTCTATGTTTGAAATAAGCCTCTAACTGACTAGAGATGCTGGGATATGTCCCAAATAACTCTAGAAAATACTTAAAGCTAAAATGAAAAGACTAAATATAGAAACAAGTCTATTGTCCTTGTAATATGAGGACTCACCACTGAAGCTGCCGAAATGGAGATCAGGAGCCGATCTATGCATGATCTAGATACTGAGTACCTGAACCTACATCACGAGAAAATGTAGTGCAGAGTATGCATCAGTACTTGAAAGGTACTGAGCATACAAGATAGAATACAACTGAACAAACAATAACTAAACAAGTCATAGTGAGCAATGATATAATCTAAACAAAATAAAAGATACCGAGATATGTGATGAGTCCACAAATTGAACTAATTTAGGGCTTTATTTTGATAAAATGGTGTCCTCGAATTCTTATTTTGTTTCAATATCTGATGAAAACTCTTAAGTTTTAGGTATTTGAAGTTTTAGAGGAAGCATGGACACTTAGGCGCAAAAAAGGAACAAAAAGGCTGAAAAGAACGAAGAAGCTGAAGCCTGAGTATCACCAAGCACCTTTCGCGATTCGCCGAAAGGACAGACTCTGCCCTTTGTTCCAGTATGCGAATCCCTAAAGGAAGAGGATAAAAAAGGCGATGAAAGAAGCAATCGGTGCTTTGTCGAATAGTTCCATGAAGCAGTACTATACCGTCCAATCATCCAGAATGTAAAGATGCTGAAGGCAAGCACTAAACAACGATGAGACAGAAGAAGGGCGAGTCGTTGAGTCATTCGGCGAACTCGACTAACCTCGCCGAACTATCCGTCAGCACTAATTTCTGATGGCTATAAATACTAAACTTCTTATTAATTTTTATAATTTCCTAACCATTATTATACTTTTCAGAATAGAATAGTACTTTTTAGATATTTTCTCTCAAGTTTGGAGAGGGTTTTATGGGAGACTTGAAGAGAGAAGGATTTCATCTTCTCCAAGTTGGAAGTGGGTCTTCTCCATTCTTCTTCCTTTGCTTAAATCAAGGTTTAATTTCTTATACCCATTTGATTTTAGTATCCTTTTAGGTGTATTTTGTTATTTCTTGATGTGTGGCTAAAATCCCCCATTCTTGGGGTGTGATTTAGCAAATATGTGTTGATATTGTTGTTGGGACTTTCTTGCTAATAGGTTAGATGTATTTTAATGGTGATTTCACCTAGTGGTTGTGGTTTAATTTAATGGGCTTGTAGTTGCAAATACAAAACCACCCATGTGTTTTCGGCTTGCCCGAGAGGGAGGTCGTGAAACCAAAACCACTAGACTGATGGCCTAAAGAGTGGGTCGACATGAGGTTCAGCCCAAGAGGGTGAGCCCTAGTCCCATATCCTAAAACTCAGCTCGAGAGAGTAAGTGAGGTAAGGCGTAGGCTGGTCTTCATGCGGCAAATGGGTGTCCGAGAGGAACCCATTTGAAACGGGATAGGTTGCCTGAGAGGGAACTTATTTCCATTTAAAACTTAACCTAGTCACTATTATCTTGCAAATTTCCTATTGAAAGCATGTACCCAACGATTTATCTCAACTTGTATTGCGGTCACACCCCAAAAACATTTCCGCATACTTGATTTTCTTGTTAATTTTTGCGGTTTTACTACCTGTGACAAAACCCCCAATCGATATTTGACACTTTTGTATCCCCCTTTAATTTACTATGTTTTTAATCGTTAATGTCTTTAGCTACGACTAGTTAAAGCTTAATTTTAATTTTCTATCAATTCTCAAAACCACTCCCGTGGGACACGACCCCAACCTTTAGTTGGGTTACTATACTATCGACGATCGTAGACACTCGAACCGTAGGTTAGTGTTGTTGGTCACGATAAGCATCAAAATGGCGCCGCTGCCGGGGAGTGGTGTTATTTGAGAATTTTTAGTTCAGTAGAGTTTTTGTTCTTCTTAGTTGTAGTTCACTAACTTAATTCTTAGTTTTGTTTTGTGATTTGTCGGAATCTAAACAAGGGAAAGCAAGAAATATTTGGGGGCTAATGGTGTTTCCTCCATTAGAGGTAATGATGTATCGGGATCGTATCCTAACCTTCTAGAAATTAAAGGATGAGAGGATCCGTGAGACATGGGCAAGATTCAATGAACTGCTAACTTAATGCCCCACTCATGAACTTCCCAGTACAATCCTCCTTGATTGCTTCTACCGAAGTCTTGGCCCCAGAAACAAGATGTTGGTTGACCAACTCCTTCCTGGCGGAGCATTAAAGTAGCCATATATAACATCAGTCCAACTGCTTCACAATATTGCTAAAATAAGCTAAGAGGTTAAAAAAGATCTCTTGATGACCGCACTAATGACTCAAATGGATGGGTTAAAAAGAAATATGGTGAAGGTCGAAGCTCATTGCAAAAGGAAGGATAAATACATTCCCCATCATAATAGAAGAAACAATGAGAACAAGGAGATCAAGCGCATAGAGGAAATGCTCTCAGCAATTCTCCGCAAGGTGACCGAGCAAGACAAATAGTTGGAGGGATTGAAAGAGGACATCAAAAGAATGAAAGAAATTATTTGGTCTAAAATCCATATGCGTGCAAAGCAGGGCCAGAAATCTCTCCCTTTCCCGGTATTAATCACTGAATTATGCAAAAGAGCACGGGTACCTGGAGATGCAACGAAGGATGTGGAATTGGTTGCCACCAACTCCACCAGTATCCGAAAGATCGAAGACGAATATCTTAAGGACCAGGCAGAAAAGAAACAAAAGGATGTTGTGGCCACTAGATCTATACCTGCAGAGGCATTTTTGCCTACTCCGGCCCCTGGGCCTTCAGGTATATCTGATGTCATTACCACTCCTTTTGACTCTATAGGTCCCTCTGCTGCTTCATTACCACCCAGACCTACAACTGCTGTTACCCCCTGTGAACCGATCACTCAAGCATCCTTGATCTGAATGGGACAGCTTGCCCAAACTGCCAACATAGAAAGCTCCATTCCAGGAATGATTCAGGTTGCCCTCGACAATACTGTGAGACCACTGAGCACTACTATTGATGCTCTAGAGGCCAGGATGTTAGTGTGTGAGCACGATCAAGGAGCCACAGAGGAAGTAACAATCGTAATTGCCACCATTGCAGAAATGAAGAAAGACGTGGACTACCTAAAGTCCACTGATATATCCATGATCTTTGGAACAGTGGAAGTTCCAGATGTGCCCGAAATGCCTTAGACTGCCACATGACATGGAGTTGGAATGGAGCATATAGTTGATCCTGAATCGGAGGCAGAAACTGATGAAGAGATATTTGAGGAAGCTACAATGGATGACATAGCCCAGACGGAAGAAATCATGGTAAATGCCGCTATGCAAGCTTTTTTAGCAAAGTCTCCTGCTGTGGGATCCAGTGGAGCTGGCTCTTCTGGTGGTCACTCCAGATAGTGATACCATAATAGATGGAGCAACCGCATAGCCAGGATCCCCTCTTTACCTCCCTCTCTGTTCTTCGTTATCTTTAAAATTTTTGGATTCTTATTACCTGCATTTGAAGACAAATGATTTTATTTGTGGTAGGGTGAGGCCCACCTTTTGTGTGCTATTTGATGTTCGTATTTTGTGATTATATTTGGGTTGTTCTGTTTATAATTGTGTTAAAACTGCTTTTTATGGATGTTTGAGCTCATGGCTCCACTTACTTTTAATTGCAAATGATTTTGGCCCTTCCAAAATTTTTAAATGTTTTGCACATTTTTGCCACCCCTCGTGAGTTGAATGTGGTTGTTCTTTTGCAAAAAATTGAGTCTCTGTTTCGATCAATACCGATGACTTGAATAGTGCTCTCAATTGAACGAACATGAAAGTATTGCTACGATGAAGCCAAATGAAGTTGGATTAGACAATACGTGAACTCTTTGCATCTTGTTGTGATTAGCCATTTATCGAATTGATTCTCTTGTAATCACCGTTGCACACTAGTGAAAGTGTGTAGTCTTGTTTGACTTAAGTGTCGATGCCTTGTGTGATTAGCTTGCTTTGAACTATGCATGAATAAACCTAGAATTTGCCTCGTTAGTCTGATTGATGTAGAAAGGTGTCCTCTTGAGAGGATCTTAGGCAACTTTAAAGAGTGTGAGCCAAATTTGACATATACCTCTTTTGTGGCCTACCAGTGAGAGTGTGAAATTCTTTTGAACACCCTTTGAGCCTTACCTTTCATTGGAAGAACCTTGATGAACCCTAGACCTTACTTGACCCACTACTTACAATCCTCTTGAGTTATGGTTTAGCGAATAGCCAACTTAGCCCAAAAGCCAAAGTTGGGGGTGTGGTCAAAAGGAAAAGGAGAGTCAAGAAGTGCAAGAAAAGTCCCCCTTACCCATGGTATTGCATAAAAATGGAAACAACTTATAAAAAAAAAAAAATGTGTGTGGAATAAAGTACAAAGGAAATCGGGTTTCCAAGCAATCCATGAAGGTGAATAAAAAGGTGACTTTGAAGCACCAGAAAAAGATTGCTAAAGGAAAAGAAGGGAATGCCTTGAGAATACCACAGCTCACGAGGAAAAAATCACTGAGCCTAAATGACCATACCTTTTCACTCAGCCCCATTACAAGCCTTAGAAAGACCTTTTTGATCTTGAGTAAGCCAAATCGAAAGTCGATTGGAAAATAAGGGCAAACCTATGGGTGAAAAAATGCATTGTGTTCCTCTTTTTGAGTGTGAGCGTTGCATCTGATTCTTGATCTTGAATTGGTTAACCTCTGTGTGTGAATATGGAATCATTCTTTATGAGAGGACATTTAGATACTTTTTGTTGAGCTTGAACTTGCACAAGTAGCAAGTATTGCGAGCATGAGAATCTTTGATAATGGTGTGTCACAAGTTGAATCTTTAATTACATAATTGATCCTTGCATAAGTAAATTGAGTCTTGTTGTGTGCACTCATGATTGAGTCTTGTGTAGCACTTTTTGAGACACCCTTTTTGAACGGCTGAACTTAAGTTTGCTTGAGGACAAGCAAAAGTTTAAGTTGGAGGTGTTGATGAGTTTACAAATTGGACTCATTTAGGGCTTTATTTTGATAGAAATAGTGTCCTCGAATGCTTATTTTATCTCAATATCTGATGAAAACTCTTAAGTTTTAGGTATTTGAAGTTTTAGTGGAAGCATGGACACTTAGGCGCAAAAAAGGAACAAAAAGGCTGAAAAGAACGAAGAAGCTGAAGCCTGAGCATCCGCCAAGCACCTTTGGCGATTCGCCGAAAGGTCAGACTTCGCCCATCGTTCCAGTATGCGAAACCCTGAAGGAAGAGGATAAAAAAGGCGATGAAAGGAGGAGTCGGCGCTTCGCCGAATAGTTCCGCGAAGCAGTCCGCCCAGTGGTCCAGAACGTGAAGATGCTGAAGGCAAGCACTAAACGGCGATGAGACAGAAGAAGGGCGAGTCGTCGAGTCATTCGGTGAACTCGACTAACCTTGCCGAACTATCCGCCAACACTAATTTCTGATGGATATAAATACTAAACTTCTTATTAATTTTTATAAGTTCCTAACCATTATTATACTTTTCAGAATAGAATAGTACTTTTTAGATATTTTCTCTCATGTTTGGAGAGGGTTTTGTGGAGACTTGAAGAGAGAAGGATTTCATCTTTCCCAAGTTGGAAGTGGGTCTTCTCCATTCTTCTTCCTTTGCTTAAATCAAGGTTTAAATTCTTATACCCATTTGATTTTAGTATCATTTTAGGTGTATTTTGTTATTTCTTGATGTGTGGCTAAAACCCCCCATTCTTGGGGTGTGATTTAGCAAATATGTGTTGATATTGTTGTTGGGTCTTGCTTTCTGATAGGTTAGACGTATTTTAATGGTGATTTCACCTAGTGGTTGTGGTTTAATTTAATAGGTTTGTAGTTGCACATACAAAACCACCCATATGTTTTCGTCTTGCCTGAGAGGGAGGTCGCGAAACCAAGACCACTAGAGTGATGGCCTAAGGAGTGGGTCGACATGAGGTTCAGCCCGAGAGGGAACTTATTTCCTCTCGAGCTCGAGAGAATAAGTGGGGTAAGGCGTAGGCTGGTCTTCATGTGGCAAATGGGTGTCCGAGAGGAACCCATTTGAAACGGGGTAGGTTGCCCGAGAGGGAACTTATTTCCATCTAAAGCTTAGCCTAGTCACTATTATCTTGCAAATTTCCTATTGAAAGCATGTACCCAATGATTTATCTCAACTTGTATTGCGGTGACACCCCAAGAACATTTCCCCATACTTGATTTTCTTGTTAATTTTTGCGGTTTTTACTACTTGTGACAAAACCCCCAATTGATATTTAACACTTTCGTATCCCCCACTTTAATTAACTATGTTTTTAATCGTTAATGTCTTTAGCTACGACTAGTTAGAACTTAATTTTATTTTTCTATCAATTCTCAAAACCACTCCCGTGGGACACAACCCCTACCTTTAGTTGGGTTACTATACTATCGACAATCGTACACACTCGAATTGTAGGTTAGTGTCATTGGTCACGATAAGCATCAATAGGCTGAATACGAACTAAACTGAATGCAATGACCAAGTACATAACATACTCAAACTGAATACTAAAATATAACTGGGGACCTGGTGAATGCACTAGAGTTTGAATGTGGGAGCTACTAATAATCGACATAAACCACATGAGCTAAATGTGGAGTCCAATGTATACTCCCTATCGAGAAGACCCTATATACCTCTCAAAGGGTATAAAGGCATGGCTGGCTTGATCACAAAATATAATGCCCACAAAGGGACTTACAAACCTACGGGGGCAAGTAGTTCTGGGACTATGAGGGTGACTGACCATAGTCCAACTCGGTATTAAGTCTACTCCCAACTGAATATATGTACAATACAACATAAATGAAATATAATAGATAGCTCAATGTTCGGACCTGCTAACTAAAAATGCAACATTAAATACTAATAATGAAACATTTAATAACTGAGGCATGTATATCTGCTTTTCTGTCCTAGCTAGTGTAATTCATGGACTAAACGAATCTACACAACTAGTGTTTTGAATTTCATGCAAGGAACTAAGAAACAACGTTACAACAACATGACAATCTGGTTAGGAATATTCTAACAACTAATTCACAACAATTTCTAACATTCAAGAAACCCTAGGTCTAGATAATATGAAGGGAATCAAGAATCTGACTAAATTCTAGGGACCTAATGGGTGAAAGGAACCCACTAGTAAAATCCCACATACCTGGTGATGAATTCCTCTCACGACCCAGGAGTACCCCCCTAGATGTGACACAGCGTACGAGACTCCAAAAAGCCTCATACAAGCACTTAGCAGATCATGAACATAGGATAATCGAAAAGTATAGAAATTTTAAAAACTTTAACCATACAATCGAAGTCTTCTATAAAAGGAAGTAGAAGTCTTTACTACGCTTTGTCTCAAACCATCTAAACTCAACTTGAATTATAATCTTTGGGACACAGCCCATACAATAGTCTCATGACATGAAAATAAAAGACATAAAGGAAATAGTGGTTTTGTCCTCGAAGCTATGAGGACTCACCAAATCTTCACTCCTTTGCTCCTTATAAACCTAGCTTCAAGATTGGAACTCAAATCTCCGAACCCTACATTTGATGAGAATGTAGGCAAAGTATGCATTAGTACAAAATGCACTAAATATGTTATCTAGCATAACACCATTAGAGCATAATATAAGACATAATCCACAATCATATGAAATACTTCATGAAACATAAACTATAAGCATAAGAGATAATATTATAATCATAGGCAAAGTCTCCAATCATAACTATCATATAAGCATTATTCAACTCCAAGTCATTCATATCATAATAAAACCACTCTCAAGTAACCTCAAAACATACTTGGGCACTGCATGAATAGCATCCCATAATACTATCTAAGCTAAGTATCCCTTTTTGGTCATCTTAATCATAGTCTATATGCATAGTCAAGACTTAGGCTTTCATATTTGTACGAGCATTATACTCCTAGGTAACCTCAAAGAATACTTGTGAAAGGCATGAATGGCATCCCATAATACCACTCACACTAAACATAACCTTGAAGTCACCATATGCATACGTATCATTCATTTGATCTCATTCTTAGCTTACTTCATCTAGACAAGTGGAATATCACCTCTAGTAAATTATGTCATGGAAGGCAACAACAGCAAAAACCCAAGCTAAACATACATCATATAAGAAAACACTTTATAAGTAGCTTCAAGTCATACTTGTACAATGCATGAATGTCATCCCATACTACCATTCAAACTAAGTACCACCATAGATTATCATACTCAAATCTTTACTATTTATCATTCTAGACTACCAAAAAAGAGTACCCTATTGGGCTAGACCAAGCTATCATGGAAAGATATTGATCATGCAAATCCAAGCTATGCTAGGAAGGGTACCCGTGTTCTATCCTAGCTACCATGAAATAGTCTTAGACCAACTAAGTCATGCTACCCTTACAAGCATACTATGATGCTAATGCAAGCTACCCTTAGGAGAGTATGATTTTCTCAATCCTAAGCTACCCCTTATGAGAGTGTATGTCCTCAATCCTAAGCTACCATGAAATGGTCTTGGCCTAACCAAGTCATGCTATCATGAAGGCATCTTAAAATGCTAGTTCAAGCTACCCTTAGGAGAATATGTGTCCTCAATCCTAGGCTACCATGACTTCTACTAACTCAAGCTACCATAAAATGCATCGTACAATGCTAAGTAAAGCTTTTCTTAGGAGAGTATGGATCGTCCATCCTAAGCTTCCATGAAAACTCTTGACTCAAGCTACCAATATTGGTTTTGTCTGACCAAGCTAGGCTATACATAAAGTGATGATAGATCACAACATCAAGCTATTCTAGTCTAACATGCTTTGGTTCATTTAGGTGATTAGGATTTTCAACCAAGAATCAATCTGTGTGAGAAGACCTTGCATCTCCTTGCATATTTATGCCTAAATGTGTAAGTGATAATATTCTTCCAACAATACACAACAAGATCAAGTCAAATTAGCTTTACTCTCAAAGCCCTAACATTGATGACAACAAGCCTTACTCTCAGGCTTTACTTCTTACAATAATCATTCCTACCTTGATTTCAAGGCATTCTAATCACATTCTTCATTAGTGAGTGATTCTAGTCACAATTCATCATAAAGGTTCAATTTCAACTTTACTAGTCATGATCCTTCATATATACTAAAGTCTAGTTGAATTCATGTCTATATGTTCCTAATCTTGAACAATTTCTACACATGACATTAGTTTTAAAATATCCCCTATGAATCCTCAATTTCACTCTAATTGCATAAACCCACATAATATCAATTAAATCAATTAGACTAGGGTTAACAACGGAATTCACATAAATTCATCATAATATCATAATTAAATGCTAAATCAATCATAATTAAGTATTATCCACTTGATTGGAATCATACTTCAACACTACCCACAATGTAGGAAGAAACCCTAACTAGAATTGGGTTTTCTCTTCACAATTGGGGGAAATCTAGGGGGCTCCATGAGTGGAAGAACCCATAGATGAATAATATAACATACCTTCATTCAAATCCCTCAGCAAGATTTCATCAATGGAAGAATTCTGCCATAGCTTCCTTCTCTTATTCTTCCTCTTCTTCTTCTTCTTTTACTTCCAGAGAGAGAATTTCTTGGAAGGAATTGGGTTTGTTTTGGGGTCTTGAAATTATTTCTAGGATCAATGTATTTAGGGGTCTATTAGGTATATATAGGTGGTTTAATAACTACTAAACCGACCTCACTTAACCCCTAACAATTAATAAATTAACCCCCAAGTCCCAACTTAAAATAATTACTCTTCAAATGTGCCCCCATACGAGACCACACCCACGGACCAAGAGTGGGTCCACGGACGGTACTGGTCCTTCGTGGGTGATGGCCTGGGACTCAACATGCAGGGGGAAGCAAGGCCTTGACCCACGACCTTTTCCCACAGGGCGTGGGTCCATCTACTGGCCATAGATGCCCTTCGTGGGAGGCTGTTTTTTTTTTTGACAGCTTTTGGGGATGTTTTAGGGTCCTCCTCAAGGACCCCTTGGTTGGTCCTTGGGGAGTCGTACCTTGACGCCCTAACCCTAAGACCTTCATACTAAGTTCGGTAAGTCATTTTACGATTCCTTCCCTCACATCAAACTATAAAACTCTCACGTAAAGCTCTAGAACTCTCTAGTTTAGCTTACTAGTTTCCGGGGTATTACAATATCTCCCCCTTGGGATCCTTCGTCCTCGAATAACGATTCTAAACACTTCTTAAGTTCACAACTCTAGACTAACAGCCCATCATGCATGCAACACATCTAAATGCACACAACCAAGGAAGAAAACTTCAATTCCAAGCTAAACATATTCAATGCAACACAAGGGAGTAGGAACTACATCTACCAACCCAAAATGCATGAAATTTTATATCTACTCATATTCAAGGAGGAACTAACATCTCCTAGCTAAAACATGCTTAACACACACTCATGGAGCCTCTATGCACTTTACTCTCAAAACACATTTATTCAAGGAGGAATCTTTCAACTCCAAACTAAGGCATGATCATTAATTCATCTCATGAAGTCTATATGCAACTCTACTCAAATGCACTACAACATGAAGCAAAACAATGCATATAAGTCATTTCTATCAAGACCTAAACTTTTTCATGAACATGCATATTAGGAAATCATGGCAATACATAAGCCTATACAAACTCTTCTAAACATCATCAACACTAACGACAACTTCAAAGACCAACATAACAAGTCACAAAAGACAAGAAATTCAGAAATTACTAAAGCATAAAACACATACCGGTAGCAACATAAGGAGGTTATTCTTGATCTTCTCTAGATTGGAGAGCATAAAACCTATTTTTCTTTTGAGGCTCCGGATCTATACCACTAGAGGCAAATTGCTTACCCTCTCTTCTTGTAGCCCTTGCCATTGGACAATCTTTCATCTTGTGGCCACTCTCACCATTTCTAAAGCAACCCTCTCTACCGGCCAAACACCTACCCTCATGCCTCTTACCACACCTAGCACAAGTGGGCCAAAAGGACTCATTACTAATCCCTTGTAGCCTAGGGGTAGACACTCTTTCACCCTTATGCCTAGGAGCATTAGAAGAGTCTTTTCCGAAAAACTTTTGTCGATTCCTAGAACGACCATGTCCGTCAGACCCATCATGAAAGGACTTATTATTATCCATCCTAGACCTCTTTTTCTCCCTGGATTTTTCCTGTTCAAGTTTGTCTTCCTCCATTTGTTGAGCATACACCATAAGACGTGAGATATCCATATCATCATGGACCATTGCTGTACGACATTCTTTTTCTACTATATTGGACACCCCCGTCACAAACCTACTCATCATATCCCTCGAACTTGCTACCATAGATGGAGCATACTTAGACAATAGAGTAAATTTAAAGGAATACTCTTTAACACTCATACTACCTTGCTTAAGGTTGATGAATTCTTCCACCTTAGCTTCCCTCAACTCCAGGGTAAAGAACCTATCTGGAAATGCCTTCTTAAACACTTCCCACTCTATAGGACCCTCTTCCACCAGCCTAGCATCTTTCCATTGCTCATACCATATTTGGGCAACATCCTTCAATTGGTAAGCGGTTAGTTCCGCTTTTTCTACCGAAGTCACCCCCATGATAGCTAGCACCTTATAAACCTCTTATATAAACCCATTAGGATCTTATTCCACATTGGAGCCACAAAACTCCAGAGGGTTCATCCTCAAAAACTCTCTCACCCTAGAAGCAGTCATCCCTTTTATTGGGTTTTTTGGATCTACCATCTCCCTATTGATTTGAGCTGTCACAGTTTGGGCTTGAGTAGTCAAATCTTGGGCCAATATTTGGAGAGTTGACCTAATCTCCATATTTGATATGTTGATGCTTATCGTGACCAATGAAACTAACCTACGGTACGAGTGTCTACGATCATCGATAATATAATAACCCAACCAAGGGTTGGGGTCGTGTCCCAATAAAGTGGTTTTGAGAATTAATAGAAAAATAAAATTTAATTCTAAATAGTCGTAGCTAAAGACATTAACGAGTAAAAACATATTAAATTAAGGGGGTGACACAAAAGTGTCAATTAACAAATGGGGGTTTCGTCACAAGTAAGCTAAAATCAATATAAAATCTATGCAATGAGAGGGGGATTCTTGGGATTTGACCGAAATACGGGTTAATCTAAATTATTGGGTACATGCTTTCGATAGAAAAGTTATAGAGTAATAGCGACTAGGCTAAGCTTTATGTGGAAATAAGTTTTCTCTCGAGCAACTTACCCCGTTTCAAATGGGTTCCTCTTGGACACCCACTTACCGCATGAAGGCCAGCCTACGCCTTACCCCACTCACTCTCTTGAGCTGAGTGTTAGGATATGGGACTAGGGCTCACCCTCTCAGGCTGAGCCTCATGTTGACCCACTACTTAGGCCATCAGTCTAGCGGTCATGGTTTTGCGACCTCTCTCTCGAGCAAGCTGAAAACACATGGGTGGTTTTGTATTTGCAACTACAAACCCATTAAATTAAACCACAACCACTAGGTGAAATCACAAATAAACTATCAACAAGCAAGACCTAACAAATATCTTAACCCATATTCGTTAAATCACACCCTAAGAATTGGGGTTTTTAGCCACACATCAAGAGATAGAAATTTATACCTAAATGAGTTTGCATTCAAATGGGTATGAATATTTAAGTCTTATTACAGGCCAAAAGTGAAAAATCCATGAGACCTAACTCCAAATCTTGAAGATCAAAACCCTCTTCTCCTCCAAGTCTGCAAAACCCTCTCACTTAGAGCAAAAAGTACTATTATATTGTGAAAATTAAAATAAATGTTCGACTCCCTTAAAATTAATAAAGAGTTTAGTATTTATAGACTTCAGAAATTAGTGCTGGCAGATCGATCGGTGAGGTTAGTCGGAATCGCCGATTAACTCGGCTATTCACCCTTTGGTGTAGTTCGTCGCCGTCTTGCACTAGCCTTCATCATCGTCGTGCTCTCTGTCGTTGGGTGACATAGTACTGCTTCGCAGAACTATTCAGTGACACGCCGACTGCTCATTTCATTGCCTTTTGATCCTGCTCCTCCAGGGCTTCGCGTACATGAACAAAGGGCGAGGTGCGTCCCTTCGGCGAATCGCCAAGCGTGCTTGGCGATGCTCAGGCTTCAGCTTCTTCGTTCTTTTTAGCCTTCTTGCCCCTTTTTATGCCTGAGTGTCCATGCTTCCTCTAAAACTTGAAATACGTCAAACTTAAAGGTTTTTATTAGATATTGAGATAAAATAAGCATTCGAGGATACAATTTCTATTAAAATATAGTCCTAAATGAGTCCAATTTGTGGACTCATCAACACTCCCAACTTAAGCTTTTGCTTATCCTCAAGTAAAACTCAAGTTCAGCAGTTCAAATAGGATGTCTCAAATAGTGATACACAAGATTCAATCATGAATGCACACAACACTTAATTTTACTTATGCAGGAATCAATTGTGTACTCAAAGATTCAAGTTGTGACACACCATTACCAAAGATTCTTATGCTCGCAATACTTGCTACTTGTGCAAGTTCAAGATCAACAAAAAGTATCTAAATGCCCTCACATAAAGAATGATTCTATATTCATACACAAAGGTTAATCAATTCAAGATCAGGAATCAAATGCAACGCTCACACTAAAAAAGAGGAACACAATGCATGCTTTCACCCATAGGTTTGCCTTATTTTCCAATCGACTTTCGATTCGGCTTACTGAAGTTCAAAAAGGTCTTTCTAAGGCTTGTAATGGGGATGAGTGCAAAGGTATGGTCATTTAGGCTCAGTGACATTTTCCTCGTGAGATGTGATATTCTCAAGGCATTCCCTTCTTTTCCTTTATCTATTCTTTTTCTAGTGCTTCTAAGTCATCTTTTTATTTACCTCCATGGATTGCTTGGAAACCCGATTTCTTTTGTACTTTATTCCATAATTTTTTTTGTTGGGGTTCCATTATTATGCAACACCATGGGTTAAGGGAGACTTTTCCTGCACTTCTTGACTTCTCCTTTTCCTTTTTACCAAACCCCCAACTTAGGCTTTTGGCCTAAGTTGACTATTCGCTAAACCACAAATCAAGAGGATTATAGGTAGTGGGTCAAGTAAGGTCTAGGGTTCATCAAGGTTTTTCCAAAGAAAGGTAAGGCTCAAAAGGTGTTCAAAAGAGTTTCACACGCTCACGGGTTGGCCACAGAAGAGGTATATGTTAAATTTGGCTCCCACTCTTTAAAGTTGCCTAAGATCATTTCAAGAGGACGCCTTTCTAAATCAATCAGACTAACGGGGAAAATTCTAGGTTTATTCAAGCACGGTTCAAAGCAAGATAATCACACAAGGCATTGACACTTAAGTCAAACAAGACTACACACTTTCACTAGTGTGCAACGGTCATTACAAGAGAATCAATTCGATAAATGGCTAATCACAATGAGATGCAAAGAGTTCACATATTGTTTATGCAACTTCATTTGGCCTCGTCGTAGCCGCACATTCATGTTCGTTCAATTGAGAGCACTATTCATGTCATCGGTATTGATCGAAATCGAGACTCAAATTTTTGCGAAAGAACAGCCACATTCAACTCACAAGGGGTGGCAAAAATGTGCAAAAATGTGCAAAAAATTCAAATTTTTTCAGGAAGGGTCAAAATCATTTGCAATTAAAAAAAATAAAAGGAGCCTCAAGCTCAAACATCCACAGAAAACAGATAAAACACAATTTTAAACAGAGCAACCCAAGTATAAACACAAAACACAACTATCAACACAAAAGATGTGGGTCTCACCCCACCACAATTAAAAATTATTTGCCCTCAAATGCAAATAAAAGTAGCCAACAGTCAAAGTAACGAAGGATCAGAGAAAAAGGTATAGAGGGGATCCTGTCTACACGCTTGCTCCATCTGTCGGGGAACTGTTTCTTGATGAATTAGCATGAAATCTAACAATGGTTCCTAGATTGTCATTTTGGTTCTCATTGTGTTCATTTTCCTTAGCTTCTGTAGTGATGTTAGCAACACCCATTCTATCCACGTCATGGCTCGCCAAAAAAGAATTTACAGCCGTGTAAACTCCGCGTTTCCATGAAGGAATAGTGGGATCAATGTGGACCCTTCTGCTGGAGCTTGCTTTCTTACTTTCTCTTCTTTCTTTTGCCAGTTCTGCTATCTTCTCGTCTCTTTTGAAATCTCGTGCTCTTACATGTCAGGGTGGCATGTCTCTCTCTGCGACCTTTGGTCTAGCCATTTCTGTAAAAGACTTCAAGACAAAGTTAGACAATATTTAAATAGGTGCAGGGGAGTCCTGGGTGTAGAATCGCTTTGCCAAGCTAGTTGGCGAAGTGCTTATCTAGCTAGGCTATTTGCTGAAAATGATGTACAAATGATATAAGGGCGCAGACAAAAGGTGAACAAAAGGGTCGTTTGGCTAGTCATCGAGTGCGACTTGCGATTTAGGATGATCGCCTAAAGCCACAAATCACCCGATACTTACAACATCCAATTAATGGTAAAATGATGACATTAGGCAAACCACTGAGCAAGTCGGCGAGTTTTGTCCATTTTGCCGAACAGCTAAATGTGTCTACTTTCAACCCATTTCTCTTAATGTTCACCTGCAACCCAGATAATGCAATTTAGGTTTAAATAAAAAAATTTCAACGAAGACCCATAGAAGTTTCATATTTTCCCCCACGTAAAAACTCAACTCAAAACACATTTGAATGGGATCCCTCAAATCACGCGACAGTTACTGAATAATAATCAATAATAAATGCAATCCCAGTAATTCAGAGACTTAGCAGCGATTCTATACTTATCAATCATTATGCAAATGAGTACAATGTTAATATCTTAATTGCTGGGTTCGAGTTACCAACCTTTGATGCCGAATAGATACAAATGAAGTGTTAGGCAGCAATGCAATCCAACTCCGAGCACAATTCAACAGCTAAAATACTCTAAAAGTACAAGAAATAAAAGGCTAGAGTGCAGGTGTGAGTTTGATAGGACGAAGAAGTGAGAGAAAATGAATGAAATAGAACTTTTAAACCTGTGGCTTGCAAAAATCGTCCAGTTTCTGCCAATTCGGTGATGTCAGTCAAGTTCGCCCATTTACTCGGCGAAGCACCAAGTGTGCAGTTTCTTCGCCAACTGTGACAGGATCTACAACTCATGTGATGATTCCAATCGATGGTCTATATCAAGATCGCCGACATGGTCGGCGATGCACCAGTAATTTTCTACAGACCACCGAGTTTTACAGGATCCAAGCTGACAGTGCCTTGAGTCAAACGACGGAGAGAGTCGTGTTCACCGATCTTGTCAGCGATCCGCCAACTGGACATGTTGCTTACCTCCATATACTATTTCAATCACTTCCCTTACTTTATCCTATATAAACAACACACCATTATTCTACTAGTAATTAGGAAATACTTAAAGGGTTTTTGGTTGCCTCCCAAACAACGCCTTAGTTAACGCCGTGGCACGACGCAAGTCCACCTTCATACTTCATTATTGGGATTAGCCACAGTATCAATAGGCATACCCCCTTGTTGTCTCGAATTGAGATGAGACGAGATATGACCCATTTGGGTCTCTAACTGCTTGATTGAAACTTAATGAGAGGTGACAGTCTGGCTGAGGGTAAACACGTCTTCTTTCATGCCTTTAAGCATTTTGTCTGACCCTTCAACTTTGTTTTGGATATGCGAGAGCATATCCTCGGACCAACCACCTTCCGAATCCTTGGGCTTCTGACACTCGTGGGGAGGCACATATCTATCTTTCTCCCCATCCTTCTAATTTGGATTACGGTCCCTCCATTCACAATCTCGATCCTTCAAGCCTTCGTCTCTAACCCATCCTTGGTTACCACCATGCCTTGGGTAGTTTGAATGATAGCCCCCGCCTTGGTTAGCTAGAAAATTTACTTTCTCGGCATACATGGCTTCAAACTTCATTTCCTCAGGATTTGCACCCCCGACTCCCACAACATTGACACTACGGTCACCGGCCTCTATGACATTTTTGGATAAAATGTCAAGCTGCGTCATGATCTTAGCCATGTTTTGGTCTCTCTCATTGTCCTTTCCAACCTACTCCTTAGATAGCTGAAATGTGACCGGTCAGACTTAGTCTTTGCGGGTGTACCAAGCCTTGTTGATGGCTGTCATGCCATCGAGAAGTTGATCTGCTACTGCATATGGTTGCTACATTAATCCTCCGGGCGAGAGTTGCTCAGCTACACCTTTGTTTATCGAGTCTAGACTTCGGTAGAAATATTGAAGGAGCACATTATAAGGTAGACGATGAGTTGGGCATTGTAGCACCAATTTCTTAAACCGGAGCCAAGTTTTGTGTAGAGGCTATCCATTCAGATGCTTAAAGCTTGGGATGCTATCCCGAATAGTCATCATCTTCAAAGGATGGAAAAATTGCATAGTAAATGTGGTGACCTACTCCTCCGATGAAGTGATCGAGTTACGTGGCAACTCAGCTAGCCATTTGCACGCCTCCCCTATCAATGAAAAAGGGAATAACCTTAATTGAACCGACTCCTGAGAGATGTTTTTGAACGAGAATGATCCACACACATCTACGAAGTTTCGAATGTGTTCATGTGGGTCCTCATGAGCTAATCCACTAAAGAGTCCCTTCAGTTGCAAGAGTTGCAACATGGTGCACGTTATGTGGAACACCGCATTTCCCTCTGCTGGAGGTAGACGAATAGCTCCAACACCTCCCATATGTTGGGCTCTTGGACATCGTTGAGGTTTCTGATGTCATCTTGGTGGTCCACCTGGCTACCGTTGCTACCGTTAACACTCATGCTTTCTGAAATATTTAAACAATCAAAAGAACAAAACTTAAAATTAAATTAGTAAACTACAACTAAGAAGAACAAAAAGTCTACTAATCTAAAAATTCTCAAATAACACCAATCCCCGGCAGCGGCACCATTTTGATGCTTATCGTGACCAACGACACTAACCTACGGTACGAGTGTCTACGATCGTCGATAATATAGTAACCCAACCAAGGGTTAGGGTCGTGTGATCCCAAGGGAGTGGTTTTGAGAATTAATAGAAAAATAAAATGTATTTCTAACTATTCGTAGCTAAAGACATTAACGAGTAGAAACATAGTAAATTAAGGGGGTGACACAAAAGTGTCAATTAACAAATAGGGGTTTCGTCACAAGTAAGCTAAAATCAGCAAAATCAACAAGAAATATAAGCAATGAGAGGGGGGTTCTTGGGATGTGACCGGAATACGGGTTAATCTAAATTATTGGGTACATGCTTTCGATAGAAAATTTATAGAGTAATAGTGACTAGGCTAAGATTTATGTGGAAATAAGTTTTCTCTTGAGCAACTTACCCCGTTTCAAATGGGTACCTCTCGGACACCCACTTGCCGCATGAAGGACAGCCTACGCCTTACCCCACTCACTCTCTCGAGCTGAGTGTTAGGATATGGGACTAGAACTTACCCTCTCGGGCCAAACCTCATGTCAAGCCACTCCTTAGGCCATCAGTCTAGCAATCTTGGTTTCGCGACCTCTCTCTCAGCAAGCCGAAAACACATGGGTGGTTTTGTATTTGCAACTACAAACCCATTAAATTAAATCACAACCACTAGGTGAAATCACAATTAAACTACAGATAAACTATCAACAAGTAAGACCCACGAAATATCTTAACCCATATTCGCTAAATCACACCCCAAGAATTAGGATTTTTAGCCACACATCAAGAGATATAAATTTATACCTAAATGAGTTTGCATTCAAATGGGTATGAAGATTTAAGTCCTGCTACAGGACAAAAATGAAGAATCCAAGAGACCCAACTCCAAATCTTGAAGATGAAAACCCTCTTCTCCTCCAACTCTCCAAAATCCTCTCACTTAGAGCAAAAAGTACTATTGTATAGTGAAAATTAAAATTAAAGTTCGACTCCCCTAAAATTAATAAAGAGTTTAGTATTTATAGACTTCAGAAATTAGTGCTGGCGGATCATTCGGCGACGTTAGTCAGAATCGCTGATTAACTTGGTGATTCGCCCTTTGGTGTAGTTCGTCGCCGTCTTGCGCTATCCTTCAGCATTGTCGTGCTCTGGGTCATTAGGTGACATACTACTTCTTCGCGGAACTATTCGGCGACACGCCAATTGCTCCTTTCATCGCCTTTTGATCCTGCTCCTTCAGGGCTTCGCGTACTGGAACAAAGGGCAAAGTACGTCTCTTCAACGAATCGCCAAGCGTGCTTGGCGATGCTCATGCTTCAGCTTCTTCGTTCTTTTTAGCCTTTTTGTCCCTTTTTGCGCCTGAGTGTCCATTCTTCCACAAAAACTTGAAATACCTGAAACTTAAATGTTTTTATCAGATATTGAGATAAAATAAGCATTCGAGGACACCATTTATATTAAAATATAGCCCTAAATGAGTCCAATTTGTGGACTCATCACATATCTAGAGGATCAATTGGAGCTTGTGGATGAGCTTGGTGTGGAACTTGTAGAGGAACCTCTTGCTCCACATTGCCTTCTTCATCTCTCATAGTATTTTCCCTTGTATTAGCCATACCCTAAAATCCATAGGGCACAGATTAGAAGAAGGACCTACTAGAGCCAAACTCTATGGCACGACTTAGAGAATGAAGAAGTGAGATTTCCTAAGCACCCAATAGCCTCCTATTCATAAATGTGGTGCGCTTCACATTTATGAACAAGACTCTACCAGACGTGGTTTGACACATCCTAGAACCATCCCAAAATCTTGTGCTCTGATACCAAGTTTTTCATGACCCCAGGAGTACCCCTCTAGATGTGACATGGCGTACAAGACTTCGAAAAGCCTCATACAATCCCTTAGCATATCATGAACATAAGATAATAGAAAAGTAAGAAATTTTAAAAACTTTAACCATACGATCAAAGTCTTTTATAAAAGCAAGAAGAAGTCTTTACTACACTTTGTCACAAACCATCTAAACTCAACTTGAATTAAAATTTTTGGGACACAGGTCATACAATAGTCTCATGAGATGAAAATAAAGGAAATAAAGAAAATAGTGGTTTTGTCCTCAAAGCTATGAGGACTCACCAAATCGTCACTCATTTGCTACTTAAAAACCCAGCTTCAATATTGGAACTCAAATCTTCGAACCTTACATTTGATGAGAAAGTAGGCAAAGTATGCGTTAGTACAAAATGTACTAAATATGTTAGCTAGCATAACACCATAAGAGCATAATATAAGGGTTAGTCAATATAAGACATAATCCACAATCATATGAAATACTTCATGAAACATAAACTATAAGCATAAGAGATAATATTATAATCATAAGCAAAGTCTCCAGTCATAAGCATCATATAAGCATTATTCAACTCCTAGTCATTCATATCATAATAAAACCACTCTCAAGTAACCTCAAAGTATACTTGTGCAATGCATGAATAGCATCCCATAATACCATCCAAGCTAAGTATCCCTTTTTGGTCATCTTAATCATAGTCTATGCGCATAGTCAAGACCTAGGCTTTCATATTTGTAAGAGCACTATACTCCCAAGTAACCTCAAAGCATACTTGTGCAACGCTTGAAAGGCATCCCATAATACCACTCATACTAAGCATAACCTTGAAGTCACCATATGCATACCTACCATTAATTTGGTCTCATTCTTAGCTTACTTCATATAGACAAGGGGACTATCACCTCTAGTCAATTATGTCATGGAAAGCAACTATAGCAACAATCCAAGCTAAACATACATCATACAAGAAAACACTTCATAAGTAGCTTCAAGTCATACTTGTGCAATGCATGAATGGCATCCCATACTACCATTCACACTAAGTACTACCTTAGGAGATCATACTCAAATGTTTACTATTTATCATTCTAGACTACAATAGAAGGTTACCCTATTGGGATAGACCAAGCTATCATGGAAACATATTGATAATTCAAATCCAAGCTATTCTAGGAAGGGTACAAGTGTTCCATCCTAGCTACCATGAAATAGTCTTAGACCAACTAAGTCATGCTACCCTTACAAGCACACTATGATGGTAATGCAAGCTACCCTTAGGAGAGTATGATTTTCTCAATCCTAAACTACCCTTAGGAGAGTGTATGTCCTCAATCCTAAGCTACCATGAAATGGTCTTGGCCTAACCAAGTCATGCTATCATGAAGGCATCCTAAAATGCTAGTTCAAGCTACCTTTAGGAGAGTATGTGTCCTCAATCCTAGGCTACCATGACTACTACTAACTCAAGATGCCATGAAATGCATCTTACAATGCAAAGTCAAGCTACCCTTAGGAGAGTATGGATCCTTCATCCTAAGCTACCATGAAAACTCCTAACTCAAGCTACCAATCTTGGTCTTGTCTTACCAAGACAGTCTATACTTGAAGGGACCATAGATCACAACTTCAAGCTATTCTAGTCTAACATGCTTTCATTCATTTATTTGATTAGCATTTTCAACCTAGAATCATTTTATGTTAGAAGACTTTGCATCTCCTAGCATATTTATGCCTAAGTGTGTACGTGATAATATGCTTTCAACAATACACAACAAGATCACAGCAAATTAGCTTTACTCCCAAAGCCCTAACATTCATGACTACAGGCCTTACTCTTAAGCTTTACTTCTTACAATCATCATTCCTACCTAGATTTCAAGGAATTCTAATCACATTCTTCATTAGTGAGTGATTCTACAGACCGTGAGTGGGTCCACGGACCATACTGGTCATTCGTGGGTAATGGTCTGGGGCTCAACATGCAGGGGGAAATAAGGCCTTGACCCACGACCCCTTTCCACGGGACGTGGGTGCATCTACTAGTCGTAGTTACCCTTCGTGGAAGGCTGTTATTTTTAGCAGCTTTTGGGGCTGTTTTGGGGTCCTCCTCAAGGACCCCTTGGTTGGTCCTTGGTTGGTCCTTGGGGAGTCCTACCTTGACTCCCTAACCCTAAGACCTTCATACTATGTTCAGGAAGTCACTGTACAATTTTTTCCCTCACATCAAACTCTAAAACTCTCACGTAAGGGTCTAGAACTCTCTATTTTAGCTTACTAGTTTCCGAAGTATTACAATTTCATGAAGAAATCTTTCGATTTCGAGGCAGAAACTGAGGGAAAATTTCTGCGTTCTTGGAGAGGGCTTTGTTCGCTGATTTCTCTTTTTTTTCTTGGTTGATCAATTTCTTTTAGGATTAATGGTTAGGGTAAGTTTTGATTAAGTTACTAGGCTAAAACTTACCAAAACTACGTTGTTTAGGGGTCCAACGCATAAGGAAAAGACCAAACGACCCCTGACTTAAAAGTGTAATGCAGCTGACCACGTCCCCTCTGAAGGACCGTCAAATGGACCACGGACCGTCAAGTTGGTCGCGGTCCTTGGTCCAGTGCCTACTGGTTCTGAAGGTGGCCTTCCATGGCCACTACCACGGCCTGTCGTCAGGACCACAGCTCGTGAAAGGCCTAGTGGTCTGACGTCTTGGTATGGTGAACTATGCCTGGCTCCCACGAGCACCAGTACGGCCCGTGAGGTGGTCCACAGCCCGTGACCGTGGTCCCTTTCACGGTCCGTGAACCGTGCCAGGGTTCACTATTTCTTTTGTTTTTCTGCTGCATTTTCTAAGTCTGGTTTCCGAGGTGCTACAATTACTATGATCAATTGCTTATTTATTTTGTATCGTGCTATTTTAATGTTTTTTTAATCCTTCATCGATTTCTTTTGTTTTAAGCTGAGGTTTTTTTTTAAAATGACCTCTCTACCTCATTATGGTAAGGATAAAGTATGCTTGCTTTCTACTCTCTCAACATCTCACTTGTGGATTACATTTGGTATGTTACTGTTTTTGGAACCTCCAATCTGAATGCAATTTTTATTTTTCAGAAAATAATACTATAAAATTAATTATTTATATTTTTTACAACACTTATGATATACAACTTGTCTCTTTCTCAAAAATATTTAAGTACTAGCACCTAGTTGTATAAAAATGGGGAAAAAAGATAATTTTCAAGATTAAAATAGCGTCAATTCTTTTAGGTTTGATCTTTTAATCAGTTTAGGAAAAAAATATATACATTTATCATACTATTCTATCATATTATATATATAGCATATATATGATTTTGAACTAGAATATAAATAATTATTTTACCTTATAAATTTTCAAAGATCTCATCCTATTCAAACTTTTGAACAACTTTCCATAACTTTTCAACAAGGAAACAAATTATAAATGGAAAAAAAAATGAGTTTGATATTGCTCTCTATTTTAATATATCAAAATCTTTCAAAAAGACACTATAAATAGCCTCTTGCACTTGGCACTATAGTATACCTTTGAAATTAACTTGAGATTAATTTTGATTAATAATGGACAAGTTTTTGAACTTTGCTCTTTCTTTTCTTCTCATTATTTCAGGTTTGTCTTTTATATTCTTTAGTCATTTTTAAATTTGAGATTAGCCTCTTCAATTTTGTGATATATGGATATTTAAACTTTTGAATTATAAATTTTATATACTGATAATTTGAGGAATGTTTCATGATATATATGTGTAATTTCATTGGTTGTAATAGGTTGTTTCTTTGTTTTTCAAGCAACCATCTTTGAGTTTATATAGAGAGTTAATTACCTAATGTTATTGGTCAACTTCACCTGAATATATAAAAATTCTCTATGTTCATAGAAGAAAAAAAACAATAGGTTACTGCTCTGATCGACTATGTATATGTCCCTCAGTTAATTTTACATGACAATGTACAACTAGATAGTAATGTCTTAAACTTATGATGGAAAAAAAACTTGAAACTTTTTTTTGTGCATGTGTATAACCAAATGTTGTTTTTCATGAATTTTATTGCAGCTACATTGGATATTAGTCAAGTGAATGCACAACATAGATGTACTGAAATTCTGAATCCAAAAGGATGTGTACTTTATGATTGCAAAAAAGAATGCTTAGAGAAACACAATGGGAATGCTCTTTGCTCAAGTGGTGGTACTATTGGCCAATATGTTTGTAATTGTGTATACAATTGTACCCTTGATTAATCAAATTCTCTATATTAATTTTTATTTCAACAAATAAATGTTATACAAGTGATCTATTTGAAGGTTGTTATTTATTTAAGAGAATACTTTTTATCCTTTTCTAACATTTTTTTAATGTTTTTATTTAACCATTTAAATATGAAACCTTATAATGCAACCTAACTGAATTGATCTATGTAGACTCATTAAACAAGCAAAACAAGTACTTTCCCTGTAAAATAATCCTCATTTCAAGGGAAAATCTAGTACAATAGTTGTGGATTTATTTAAACTTAAGTAACTTTGTTTCCAATTTTAAAAGTGTGGTATATTGATTGATTGTCTAATCTATGAGGATCAAGATTTTTTCCATTCCTATACCCTTATACAAAAGTAGACCCTTGAGTTTTGTGAGACACATTTCCATCAAGCTTTGTGAAACACCAAAGGATGTATCCGACTTTGAAAAGACTATAACATTCAATTTTTTTATCTAATGTCTCTGTTGAGTGTGTATGAAAGTTCACTAAATTGTTATATAAAATTAGTTTTTGAAACCTAAAATTGGCTTGTAGTTTTTTTCACAAACCCAGTCTTAAGAGATATATCTAAATGTGTCATTATTTAAAATTAGAAATAAAATATATTTTACATATATGAATTTCATTGGTATTATTTGATATTTTTTATATTCATTTTTAAAATTTTTAAACGTACCAAATAATTCGATGTAGTTATAACTATTCACGCATCAGTGTATGGCACACACAAATGATACTCGATACCTTATTTAATAGAGTTAGCCTTTGAAACATAACTAGAAGGAAACAATGAGGGCAGACAAGGCCATATAACATAAAGACAATGGGTATTTCTATTGGTATATTTCGCTTGCCAATTTAAAAACATGGTAACTATATACAAATAATGTATTTATAATCTTGGGTTAACGGTAAGGGTTAGTAAAATACACACCCATAGATGTTCCAAGTTGCGTGGTGAAATTCCTTACTTGGAGGACCAATCACTTAGGGACACCTAGCTTATCAACCTTGCATGCTAACACTAGAATAAAGTTACTATTATTAGGAATACTGCGTTAAGAGCTTGTGGGGAACACTTATGCCCTAGTTTTCATCTCGTATTGTTATTTCAAACTGTGAATCCTGCTTATTTGTTACTTATTGATACAAATCAACAAACTGCTATTTATTTACAAATTCCCCCTTATGGTTACTTTTTTTGAAAATAATTTGACCAAACATAGATAATTGTAATTTAGCTAAACTCTAAAACATATTCCTCGTGGGATCGATACTAACCTGAAAGTTCGGTTAATTATTTTACAATGACCACTTATACTTCTTTTGGGAGGTGTAATTTGGGTGTATCACACCTCGCAACTCTGCTCTTAAATTTGAATCGTTTGTGTAACCCCTCAGACCTTTTAAAGTGGCTAAAGAGAGATAACAAGCACCCTAAACGGTCTGTTTAGGGGTCCACAACCTGTTCAAGACATGGTGGCAAACCTTTCGAGGCTGCCAAGGTGGGGGTAACTTGTACAGGACCCTAGATGGCCCGTGGTGGCTTGTACTGTCCGTTTAGGGATATGTACAAGTCACCCATAAACTATTAAGTTTTAGGTAAACTTCAAACAATCATATCTCTCAACACATAAAGAATTAGGTGGCCTATAACCTATCAAATTAAAGGTCTTTCAATCCACTTTTCAACGCCACCAAGTTTTCCTGATTTCGAGTTTGGAGTAAAAAGTTATGCTCATTTTAGTTAAATCATGTTGGGAAGGTGAAGCTTCCCGGCCTGCTATATGGCAGGTGAACTGTTTCACGGACCATGGAGCCTTAAACAGTCTGTTAAACCTCCCTTTTAAGACACCTCATCTGTATTTTAGGCTAGGATAGTTTTGTTCTTTCCCATATGTGCTTGGTACTTGAACTACACCATTTTAACCCCTACTCTAATCTAAACCACGATGTTTTACACCTAATTAAGGTCTTAGAAGTATTGATCAATTATTTTACATTCATTAACATTAAGCCATTAGAGTAAGGTTCCAAGAGGAGAAAACCTAGGGTTTTGAGTGTTCTTCGAGTTTCGTCGATTTCGCCAAAAAACTTTGTTCTTTCCAGGTATGTAAGGCTATTCATAGTGTTTGACTAGTTCATCCTCACACCGTACATCTCAATTCATTCAGTAGCAAGTTGAGTCTATGGTTCTTCCCCCACTTTTAAGTGATTCCTTATGAGATTGCAATACTTTATGCATTGAAATTCTTGAATAATTGTTCATGTTTGTAGTTCCATATGAACTCTCTCTCTCTCTCTCTCTCTCTTTATATATATATATATATATATATATATATATATATATATTGATTTTTACTAAAAGTATTTTGAGTGAGTAATTTTCCTTACATTGATTTTGGAAACCAAAGTTAGTTAAAGAGAAAAGTTTAAAAGCACGATTTTCAAAAAGAGTTTAAGGGAACTTAAAAGGTTACAAATGTATCATTTTTATATTGAGAAATAGCACTATTTTCATAAAAGTTTAAAAGTTTTCAGTTTTTATATATCGATCTTTGACATGAAAGATAAGTCCATAAGTATACATTTTAAATGCAAGTTTCGAACAATATCTTTAAAGGATGAATCAAATGGTTTTATATATACTATTTGATGGTTCAGAAAAATAAAGAGTATGATTGATGTTTTTGAAAATTACTTCAATAAAGTAATATCCCCTTTGTTTGTAAAGGGTGATTGAGCAAAGTAATAAGTAAAGTAAACTAATAGTCCCTTTCTTTGTAAATGGTGAATTTGAGCATATGATATTGATTATTTTGGAAGTAGTATCAATCACCAAATTCGGTAAGAGTCTAGTGTAACTTAAAAGTCTCATAAAAATACGTAGTCGGTGTAGGATAAGATAGCACCGATTCTTCATGTGACCCCTCACTGCCTCTTAGAAGGCGTTTTTTGATGGATCAATAGTTACAGTAGTAGCCTATACCTCGACAAGGTACAAAATGACCCTTGTAACATGGGTGAAACGTTGTATCATTTCTGGGCTCATAGTAATGGTTATTGGTAAGAGAAAATCCCCACAAAGTAAAGTATATGATTTTCGTATTGCTTTTATTGCATATCTTATTGTAAAACCTAAATGGTGTTTACTTCATGTTCATGTATTTATTAAGTTGAGTTGCTTTCGGTCCTTCAGTTCAGTTATTTGTTTAGTCATCCATATCACATACTCGTACAGTCAATTTACTGATGTCGTTCCGCCTGCATCTTATTATAATGCAGATACAACTGTTTATGATCATCAACACACATTTCCTTGAGATCAGTTTGCACTTCAGATAGCTTGGGTGAGCCTCATTGCATTTCGGGGGGACTTCAAATTTATTTTCTAGTCAGTTGTCTTGAGATTTCATGGGTCTTGTCATGAGATCCATGTAAAGTAATAGAGGTTTCATAGATAAATAAAGTTTAGGAGTCTTTCAGTATTTACTCTTCCTTGAGATGTTTATGCAAACTACTCTACTTATTTTATTGTGTATTTTACACATAATTTGAGTTGAGTTTTTTTTGAGTTTAAATGTTCAAAAATTTTGTTTTTAAGCCTTTTATTGCGTGAGTAAGTCTTCCGCTAAGTAGTCAGTCAGGCCAAGGGTTTTCTTAGGGACTAGTAATGGTTCTCGAGTGCCAGGCTTGGGGTGTGACACAAGGATTGATGTTTGAAAGAATGACCAAAAATGCAAAAAAAAGTTCAAACATACATTGTTGCTCGCCTAACAAGAAGGGTGGATTGCCAATTGAGCACGACCTCTCCTTAAATGACAGTGTATAGTACTTGTGTCTATCCAATAAGGTCGGCGAACATCAGTGGAGAAGGAGATGTGCCGAATGAGAATGGCGGCATTGATGAACACTGCTCAAAATGACAGTGTAAAAGGAAAATATTGAATGCTTGAAAGGCGAACCAAGGTGGTACTCAACAAATCACAAAATGTGAAAGGCCGATACAATCCAGTTCGCCAACTGAGGTTCAAAACACTTGAAGCCTAGAGCATCAAATGAGAGTTGAGGAGCAACAGGCGATGCGCCGAACGAGTTCGGTTAGCCCGACTAAAGTCGTTGATTGAGTCACCTATTGAAATTTTGGGCCTAATTTTGGGAAATTATAAATAGCCTCAAGGAGAAAGAAATTAAATATCATATGGCATAGAATATAAAATATCATATCAAAGTGTGTTAAGAGTTTAGAGAGAGAACACTTTATCTTTGAAGAATACTTTTCTTGCTTCAGGGTTTTTACAACTTTGTGCTTGAAATTGACAAATTGAAGTTGAATCCAACGTGAGTTTACTTGTAATTGCTTAATTTCATATTACCCATGGCTGCTTTCATGGAAGGTATAATCTCTTAACTTTTTGTGATGGGTGACTAAAACCCCAAGATCTAGGGGTGAAATTATGGGGTTGGGTGTTGATTTAATGTAGTGGATATTGTGTTATGGTCTATTTTTCTATTGTTCAAGCATGAATTTGGTCTAATTACCATGACATTTATTTATGGGTTAAGGTTTCAAACTTAATTCCTACTCCTGGTCTCCGTTTGATGCTCAAAAGAGATAGATTGGAGTGGGTAATTAGTATGATACTAGCAATTTAGGTTTGATGTCTCTAACTTGCATGAAAATAGAGGTTATGGGTCGGATCTATTTGCCTTGTTCTTGAAAGAGAGAATATAGTAAGGTATTGAGTTTTTTAGGCTAGCATGTAGATGTGACCAAAAAGAGATTCTATGCATAGCTGCTTTGAGATTGAAAGATCTTTAGTGTCAACAAAGATGACTTAGCCTATTCATGAATGTTAATTACTATATAGCAGCACAATTACCCCTATGTGACACTAATTTTTAATCTCCCCACCCCTAGATTGCTTATTAACTTTTTAATTATTCGATATTTTAGTTTAATTGTGATAACTGACAACCAAAGCTTTATATTAAATAGGTGGAAGTATCTACCCCCTTGTTCTTACCATTGCAAAAGAGAGATCTTAAAATCCAAATTTCTTGATAGGGATTATTTATGAAATATCATTCTCTGTGGGATTCAACCCTGACTCTTCGTTGGATTTTTTATTGACAACGACCATTTTACCTTTTAATTAGTTTTAAGAAGGACTTTTGAACATTTTTACTAATCTATGAGGATTAGGTTTCTTCCCTTTCCTAAACCCTTAAACGGAAGTAGACCCTCGCATATTATGAGACACATTTCTATCAATTTTTTTGAAACTCCTAAGGATGTATCCAACTTTGAAAAACTATTGAATTCCAACTTTTCATCTAAAGTCTATGATAGTTCACTAAATTGTTATATAAACATAATTATGAAAACTATAATTGGCTTGTAGTATTTTTCACAAACCCAGGCATAGGAGAAATATCTAAAAGTGTCATTATTTAAAATTAAAATTAAAATATATTTTACATATATAAATTTCTTTGGTATGGTTTGATATTTTTATATTCATTTTTCTATATTTTAAAATGTACCAAATAATTTGGTGTAGGTATAACTTGTCACGCGCCATTCTAGGGCACGCTCAACTGACACTCGATATCTTATTTAAAGAGCTATCCATTAAAACATAACTAAAAGGACACAATGAGGGCTGACAAGGCCATATATCATAATGACTAAAATACTATTTTTGGAGCGGTGAGATCATAATTAAAGTAAGAGTAGTATAATTAAACGGACATCAAGACAATATCAATTGGTAAAAGTGGCAATCGAACACATCTGGGGGCATATATACATACTAAGCTGACAAGGTAGGGAACTAAGAGTCAAAATAATCCAAAACAATATTTCCCCAAAGCCTCTAGGAATACTATGCATTAAGTAGTCGAAACAAGGTCTCGTGCCGGTTCACTAACAAATTGTGTGTGAATTGCATGAGAGAACTGGTTATGTACATTTGTGATCACGTGGGACATGTTTCATGCATTAGTAATTCAAGGATTGTAATTGGTAAGCTGTAACATGTTGTGCATGTTGATTTATAATATTCATGCATGTGTTGGCATGTAGTACTATGTTGTAGTTTTTTGCTTACATTCATGTTTTGGAATTGACCGTATAATTCTTCCGCTACACGGTGTTTGTGTACTAATACTGCACTTGTTCTTTCCTTGTCCACTGTAACATATCCAGGCGGCTGCTACGCGAGCTCAGTTGAGAGACATACTTAAATGTTTAAATCCAAGAAAGAGCTACTTTCCGGGCTACCATGGATTCGTCCTTGGTTCTTTGTCCATCTTTCCGAGCGCATTCACATTAGACTAATAGCTTTCTCCTTTATAATTTTAAGGGTAGCATCCCTAGTGATGAATTTTTTGTACTTTTGGTACAATGACTTCATATTCTAAGGGGTTTTAATTCCAAAGTGATTTTTGACAAGAGATTGAGTTTATGGGAACTCGGTCCTTTTTTATTTTAAATCCTTTATTTGTTTTACTTTATTATTTGCCTTCTTAAAATGGTTTGATCAGTTATGTTGGGTTAGTAAATGGCTCTCGCATCGGAGGGTTAGTGTTGGTGTCACTATCAATGGTATGGGTTGTGTCACTCTGTGACATGAGACCCCTCTCCATGTAGAACCATTCGTTTCATATGGTAAACCTCGCAAACTTAGAATCCCATGCTATAACGAAGCTAGGAAAAGATTTCACAACTCCATTCCCAACTTAAGATTTTTACCAACTCTAACCCACAAAACCTATATGCGAGTATTATTGTCCGATATACCCATAACAACGAAATAGGTTGTTACAAGATTAAAAGGAGTGATAAATACTTAAAAATTACATATGTATGCCATTTCATTTCTCAATGCATATGAAAATTTTCAATCATTAATTGACATCTATTTTAAATAATTTATAAATCATTTCGAGGGAATAAACCATATCCACTAATTGGCTCCAAAATTACCTATATACCCGTTATATAAATAAAGCTTGATGATTAGGATACGAGGTATGAGAATAATATAGAGTTATGCTCATTCTATGATATATAGAAGTAGGGGGCTAGTCTCCTCCTCTCTTTTTCACAATTTAGTGATATTAGTTAGTTATTGCATAGTTTCTCATCATTATATGTACATTACTGTCACACCTCGAGGCTACCCCCTTGACCTAAACACGGGACCTAGGATCATGAGTGACCCCAAGCTAACCCTGAGCTGGAATAACATAAGCATACTTAAACAAATACTGAGCGGAAGCTAAAAACATAAGATAAACTAAATGATGGGGAATACCAAATCTAAGTCTGAATATAATATAAATAATGACAATGAGTTTAATAAACTGGACTATAACTCAAATACTAAAGTTGAATCTGTCTATGTCTGAAATAAGCCTCTAACTAACTATAGATTTTGGGATATGCCTTAGCTAACTCTAGCAAATACTGAAAACTGAAATGAAAAGACTAAATATAGAAACATGTCTATTATCCTAGAAATATGAGGACTCACCACTGAAGCTACTGAAATGGAGATCGGGAGCCGATCTATGTGTGATCTGGATGTTGAGTACCTGAACCTACATCACGAGAAGATGTAGCGCAGAGTATGCGTAAGTACTTGAAAGATACTGAGCATGTATGATAGAATACAACTGCACAAACATATAACTGAACAAGGCATAGTGAGCAACGATATTATCTGAACATGATAAAAGATACTGAGATATACTGAATATGAACTAAACTGAATGCAATGACCAAGTAAATAACATACAGAAACTGAATACTGAAATATAACTGTGAACCTAGTCAATGCACTAGAGTCTAACTATGGGAGCTACTAATAACTGACATTAAACCGTATGAGCTAAATGTGGAGTCCGATATATACGCCCCATCGAGAGGACGCAATATACCTTGCCATGGGTATAAAGGCATGACTGGATTGATCACTTAATATAATGCCCACAGAGGGGACTTACAAACCTACAAGGGCACGTAGTTCTAGGATTATTAGGGTGACTGACACTAGACCAACTTGGTATTAAGTGTACTCCCAACTGAATATATGTACAATACATCATAAATGAAACATTTGAAAATCGAGGCATGTAAATCTGCTTTTCTGTCCTTGCTAGTGTAATTTATGGACTAAACGAATCTATACAACTAGGGTTTTCAATGTCATGCAAGGAACTAAGCAACAACGTTACAACAACCTGAAAATCTGATTAGGAATATTCTAAAAACTAATTCACAACAATTTTTATCCTTGAAGAAACCCTAGGTCTATATAATATGAAGGGAATCAAGAATTTGACTAAATTCAAGGGACCTAATGGGTGAAAGGTGCCCACTAGTGAAATCTTAAATACGTGGTGACGAATTCCACGGAGAAATCCTTCGATTTCGGGGTTGAAACTGAGTGAAACTTGTTGCGTTATTGGAAAGGTGTTTGGTCACTGCTTTCCCTTTTGTTTTCCTTGGTTGATCGATTTCTCTTAGGATGAATTGGTTAGGGCATGTTTTGATTAAGTTACTAGGCTAAAATTGACCAAAACTACGTAGTTTCGGGTTAAACGACATAGTTTAGCGGTGCAGCACATAGGGAAATTAAAAGGCCAAACGATCCCTGACTTCAAAGTCTGATGCAACTAACCATGGTCCCTTTGATGGACCGTCAAAGGGACCACATACTATCAAGCTGGTAATGGTCCTTGGTCCAGTGGCTACTAGTTCTGAGGGTGGCCTTCCACGACCACTACCACGGCCCGTCTTTAAGACCACAGCCTGTGAAGGCCCCCGTGGTATAACGTTTGGACCAAGTGAACTTTGCCAGGGTTCCTCGAGCACTAGTTTGGCCCATGAGGTGGTCTACGACCCTTGAAGGGTCGCGTTGTCCACTAGTTCTGGGCTGGGTGCAAATCGATGGGCGGGTGGACGGACTGTGGTCCCCTTCATGGTACGTGAAACCTGCCGTGGTTCACTTTTTCTGGTGTTTTTCTGGTGTATTTTTTAAGTCTGGTTTTTGAGGTGTTATATTATCTCCTCCTTGGGAACATTCGTCCTCAAATGAAGCCTAAATTAGCTGAGAAAGGGGAAAAGAGCTGCATTTCCTACCACTAAGCACAACGACCTGATTTCTGACTGAATTAAGTTCCAAGAACATGCAGATACGTTGAAAATGCAAGTATAACTGAAGGAACAAGACACTAAGGTTGAATTCATGTAAGAGTAAACTGAGAGACTCGAGAGGAACTATTACCTCAAGCTGGAATGGAATCGGAAGGAAATAGATGAGGATACTTGGCCTTCATGGCTGCTCTGCTTCCCAAGTAGCTCCCTCTACAAATTGACTCCTCCACAAAACCTTAACTAATACGACTTCTTTGTTTCTCAACCTTCGAACCTGACGATCAACGATTTCAACTGGCACCTATTCATAAGTAAGACTATCTTTCACAACCACACTTTCTAACGACACTATAGATGCTTGATCACCCACACACTTCTTCAATAACAAAATGTGAAAGACCTTATGGACTGCTGCTAGCTTTGCTGGCAACTCTGACTCCTAAGCCACCATACCAATCCTTTTCATGATTCTGTAAGGACCTACATACCTGGGACCTAGCTTCCCTTTCTTGCCAAACCTTATCACCCCCTTCATAGGTGACACTTTCAGGAAAACACAATCATCAAATTGGAACTCCAAGTCCCTCCTACTCACATCTACATAGGATTTATGGCGACTCTGGTTGTCTTAAGTCTGTCTCTGATGAGCTGAACTTTTTCGATAGCATCATGAACCTAATCTGGCTGTATCAAGGCAGGTTCACCTACTTCAAACCAACTAACTGGAGATCTGCATCTATGCCCATACAATGCCTCATAAGGGGTCATCTGAATACCAGAATGGGAACTATTATTGTAGGCAAACTCTATAAGAGGAAGGTAATCATCCCAACTGCCCTCGAAATCGATCACACAAGCTCTCAATATGTCCTCTAGGGTCTGAATGGTACGTTCTGCCTGACAATCCGTCTTCAGATGAAATGTTGTGCTGAGATTTACCTGGGTACCAAGACCTTTCTAAAATGACTTCCAAAAATCAGAGGTACAATGAGGACCTCTATCTAAAATTATAGTCAAAGGAACCCCATGTAACCTGACTATCTCATTAATGTAAAGCTTGGCGTAATCCTCCGTCGAATTTGTAGTCTTAACAGCCAAAAAGTGTGCGGACTTTGTAACTCTGTATACTATCACCCAAATGGAGTCATATTGTCTGTGAGTACAAGGTAAACCATAAATAAAGTCCATGTTTATCATTTCCCACTTCCATGTAGGAATGTTGATCTCTTGATTCTTACCTCTTGGTTTCAATGCTCTACCTTCACTTGTTGACAAATGGGGCACTTAGCCATAAAATTTGCTATATCCTTCTTCATGCCATTCCAGCAATATACTTCCCACAAATCATGGTACATATTAGTGGCACCTGGATGAATAGAATACCTGGTGTTGTGGCTTCTGCAAGTATTTGCTGTCTCAATTCACCCACCTTAGGAACACAAAAACGACCTTGGTAGTGAAGCACACCATCTCCCCTTTGGGAGAAAACCTCAACTTCCTACTGATGCACTACACCCTTCAATTGAAGCAATATAGGATCACTGTCTTGTTTTTCCTTAACCTCCGCTACCAATTAAGATTTTGACCTATTCTGAACTGTCACACCATCATCTGATATGTTCATAAGGCAAACTCCTAAGCGAGCATGCCGGTGAACATCTTTTGCCAATTCTTTCCTTTCTTCCTAAACATGTGCTACACTTGCCATATATAGTCTCCTAAGAGCGTCAGCTAATACATTAACCTTACTAGGATGGTAGAGCACATTCATATCATAGTCCTTGAAGAATTCAAGCCATTTCATTTGGCGAAGATTCAACTCTTTCTCGGTGAAAACATACTGAAGGCTTTTATGGTCTCTAAACACATCTACATGAACACCATACAAGTAATGTCTCCAAATTTTTAGGGAAAATACTATGGCTGCAAGCTCGAGGTCATGAGTCATATAGTTCTTTCCATGCACCTTAAGATGTCTAGAAGCATAAGCTATAACCTTACCTTGCTGCATCAACACACAACCTAGGCTGACCCTGGATGCATCACAATAGATCACATAACCGTCTAAACTTTATGGTAGAGTCAAAACAGGAGTTGTAGTCAACCTTGTTTTCAATTTTACAAAGCTTTTCTCACACTCGTCTGGCCACTGCAACTTAACCTTTTAATAGAGTCAACTTAGTCAATGGAGAATCTATGGATGAAAATCCTTCCACGAACCTTCTGTAGTAACTAGCCAAACCTAAGAAACTTCTGATATCTGTAGGAGAGGAGGGTCTGGGCCATTATTTTACTACCTCTATTTTCTGAGAATCCACTCGAATCCCTTCGCTAGATACTATATGTCCAAGGAAAGCAACTTATTGTAACCAAAATTCACATTTGCTAAACTTAGTGAATAACTGGTGATATTTGAGAGTTTTCAGGATAACCCTCAAATGAGTCGTATGTTCTTCCCCATTCCTAGAGTAAATAAGGATATCATTAATAAAAATGTTAACGAACAAGTCCAAATACTGCTTGAACACCTTGTTCATCAAATCCATAAAAGCTGCAGGAGCATTGGTTAGTCCAAATGACATAACTACAAATTCATAATGACCATACTGAGTTCTGAAGGCTGTTTTCAGGATGTCACTATCTCTGACTTTGAGCTGATGATAGCCGGACCTGAGGTCTATCTTTGAAAAATGACTAGCACCACGAAGTTGGTCAAACAACTCATCAATCCTGGGGATAGGGTACTTATTCTTGATTCTAACTTTGTTCAACTGTCGATAGTCAATGCACATCCTGAGAGGGCCATCTTTCTTTTTCACGAACAACACTAGTGCACCCCATGGGGAAATACTGGGTCTGATGAAGCCCTTATATATAAGGTATTTTAACTGCTCTTTCAATTCTTTAAGCTCAGTTGAAGCCATTCTGTAAGGAGGAATAGAAATATGTTGGGTATCTGGAAAGAGATCGATTCCAAAGTCAATTTCCCTTTCGGGAGGAACTCCGAGAAGATATTCTGGAAGCACTTCTGGGACCTAACTTACTACAGGAACAGACTAAAGAGTTGGGGTTTCGAAGCTTGAATCCTTAATTTGAACTAGATGATAGATATACCCCTAGGAAATCATATTTCTGGCCTTAAGGTCAGAAATAAATGGACCCATAGGCTACTACTCTTCCATTCTAAGACTGACTCGTCTGAAACTGGAAAGGAACGATCCTAGTTCTACAATCGACTGAGGCATAAACAAAATGTAACTAATCCATTCCTAGAATGATATCAAAGTCTACCATTTCTAACTCTACAAGATCTGCTGAGGTGACTTTCTGAGAGACTGTGACAGGGCAATTTATGTATACCCATCTAGCTATAACTGGGTGACCAACTAGAGTAGAGAGTGACAAGGGTTCTGAGAGAGTTTCTGGACCGACACAAAAGTTTACTACTATATATGGAGTAACAAAGGAAAGAGTAGCCCCTGGATCTAACAAAGCATAAACATCTAAGTGAAAGACTCGTAATGTACCAGTGACCACATCAGGAGAATCTTCCTGATCCTGGCGAGCCCGATGATCATATAACCTGTTCTGGCACTAACCGCCACCTGTACCAGATGAAGCACCATGTTGAGTTGGGCGATTTGCTGGTGCTGCTAGAGCTGTAGATTGAGCCCTACAATTGTTACCTCCATGTCCTCGTATAGAAGAAGGGCAGTTCCTTAACCTATGGCCAGACTGACCACATCCAAAACACCCTTCTTTCTTTGCAAGACACTCGAACGGATGGTTCTTACCACATTTTGGACAAGTTGGGTAGGTCCTATTATCTGAAATACTACGCTTAGACTTAGAGCCTCATGCCCTACCTTTCTGATCCTGTCGGCACCTGGAGGATGGAGCACTAGCGAATGAAGGTGCTGGAGCTAAAGATTGCTGCTGAAACTGAGAGCGATTCCCACCTACTGACTTTTGCTGAGAGTACTCATAGTTACCTGTCCTAGCCTTCTTATTGTCCTTAGCCTATTCCCTAAGCTTGTATCCCTCAACGTGCTGATCATGATTCATAAGCCTAGAGATATTAATATTTTCCAACAACATAGAGTTCCAAAACTCTGTTTTTACTAGGTCGGATACTCCAAATAGAAATTTATTCATTTGTGCCCTCGAATCAACAACCATATGTGGAGCATACCAGGAGAGTTGGGTGAACTTGATTCCATACTCTTGGATTGATATGCTACCTTGCCTCAAATTCATGAACTCCTGACCTTTTGCCTTCTTCAACTCTCTTGGGAAGAACCTGTCCAGAAAATCTTCATTAAAACACTCCTAAGTGATAGGAACTACATCTGTACCCGTTTTTTCTTTCCATTGAGTAAACCAGATGTGAGCTATATCCTTAAGATGGTAGAACGCCAACTCTACCTTGTCATATCCAGTCACTTGCATCACTCTAAAGATTTTCTTGACCTAATCAATGAATTCTGGAATCTCTTCCAACCTGCGACCCTAGAAATTCTTGTGGATTCATATGGACGAAGTCTCAGACCCTGGCTACTGCTGAACCAACATTAGCATTTGTAGGAACTGGGGCCTGCTAATTGTTCTGGTTGGTCACACTCTGAGCCAAAAGTTTTATAGCATTACGAAACTCTGGATTCGAAACATCTTGGTCTGTTACTAGAGGAACTGCGTTAGCGTTGAGGGCATTCACATTCCTTGCGTAAGATCTACGAGGAGGCATGATCTGAAACACATAACGACGAGTTAGAAGGTACATCATACCAACGCACAATAAGAATAGCAAGAAAGTGAAGTTTTCCTAAAACACTTCATAGCCTCCCTCTTATTAGATGTGGTGCAGTTCACACCCATGAAAAAGACTGTACTTAGTACCACTATTCAGACATCCTAGGACACTTAAACCTAATGCTATGATACCAAGTTTGTCACACCCCTATGCTACATCCTTGACGTAAACACGCGACCTAGGATCACGAGTGACCCCAAGCTAACCCTGAGCTGGCATAAAATAAGCATACTTAAACAAATACTGAGCGGAAGCTAAAAACATGAGGTGAACTAAATGATGGGGAATACCCAATCTAATTCTAAATATATATAAATACTAACAATGAGTTTAAGATACTGAACTATAACTAAAGCTGAATCTGTCTATGTCTGAAATAAGCCTCTAACTGACTAGAGATACTGAGACATGCCCCAACTAACTCTAGCAAATATTGAAAACTGAAATGAATAGACTAAATATAGAAACATCTCTATTGTCCTCGAAATATGAGGACTCACCACTGAAGCTGCTGAAATGGAGATCAGGAGCCGATCTATGCGTGATCCAGATGCTGAATACCTGAACCTACATCACGAGAAAATGTAGCGCAGAGTGTGCTTCAGTACTTGAAAGGTACTGAGCATTCAGGATAGAATACAACTGAACAAACATATATTTGAACAAGGCATAGTGAACAATGATATAATATGAACATAACAAAAGATATTGAGATATGTTGAATATGAACTAAACTGAATGCAATGACCAAGTACATAACATGCTGAAATTGAATACTGAAATATAACTAGGAACTTGGTCAATGCACTAGAGTCTGACTGTGGGAGATACTAATACCCGACATAAAACCACATGAGCTAAATGTGGAGTCCAATGTATACTCCCCAATATACCTTGCCAAGGGTATAAAGGCATGACTGACTTGATCACTACATAGAATACCCAAAAATGGACTTAGAAACCTACGGGGTCACGTAGTTCTGGGACTATGAGGGTGACTGGCCCTAGTCCAACTCGGTATTAAGTCTACTCCCAATTGAATATATGTAGAGTACAACATAAACGAAATATACTAAATAGCTCAATGGTCTGACATGCTAACTGAAAATGCAACATTAAATACTAGTAATGAAATATTTGAAAATTGAGGCATGTAAATCTGCTTTTCTGTCCTAGCTATTGTAATTCATGGACTAAGAGAATCTACGCAACTAGGGTTTTGAATTTCATGCAAGGAACTAAGCAACAATGTTACAACAACATGAAAATCTTATTAGGAATATTCAAACAACTAATTCACAACATTTTCTAACATTCAAGAAACCCTAGGTCTAGATAATATGAAGGAAATTAAGAATCTGACTGAATTCTAGGGACCTAATGGGTGAAAAGAACCCGCTAGTAAATTTCCACATACCTGGTAATGAATTCCATGGAGAAAACGTTCGATTTTGGGGTTGAAATGAAGGGAAACTTTCTGCGTTCTTGGAGAGGTGTTTGGTCGCTGCTTTCTCTCTTTTTTTCTTGGTTGATCAATTTATTTTAGGATGAATTGGTTAGGGTAAGTTTTGATGAAGTTATTAGGCTAAAACTATCCAAAACTACGTAGTTTAGGGGTAAAACGCCGTCGTCTAGGGGTCCAACGTATAGGGAAAAAACCAAATGACCCCTGACTTTAAAGTATGACATAGCTGACCACGGCCCCTCTGAAGGACCGTCAAAGGGACCACAAACCGTCAAGCTGGTCGTGGTCCTTGATCCAGTGGCAACTGGTTCTGAGGGTGGCCTTCCATGGCCACTCCCACGGCCCGTCCCCGTGGTTTGACGTCTGGGCCTGGTGAACTCTGCTTGGCTCCCACGAGCACCAGCACGGCCTGTGAGGTGGTCCACGACCCGTGAAGGGTCCCGTGGTTCACCAGTCCTTGGCTGGGTGTAAATCCATGGGCAGGTCGACAGACCATGGTCCATTTCATGGTCCGTGAAACCTGTCGTGGTTCACTGTTTCTAGTGTTTTTCTGCTGCATTTTCTAAGTCTGGTTTTCGAGGTTTTACAATTACTATGATCAATTTCTTATATATTTTGTATCTTCCTATTTTAATTATTAATTTTCTTTAATCTTTCATCGAATAAATTTGTTTTAAGCTGAGGTTTTTTTTTAAAATGACCTCTCTACCTCATTATGGTAAGGATAAAGTGTGCTTGCTTTCTACTCTCTGAATATCTCACTTGTGGATTACATTTGGTATGTTATTGTTGTTGTAACCTCCAATCTGAAAGCAGTTTTTATTTTTCAGAAAATAATACTATAATATTAATTATTTATATTTTTTAGAACACTTATGATACACAACTTGTCTTTCTCAAAAATATTTAAGTACTAACAGCTAGTTGTATAAAAAAGGGAAAAAAAAAATAATTTTCACCATTAAAATAGCGTCAATTCTTTTAGGTTTGATCTTTTAATCAGTTTAGGAAAAACATATATAAATTTACCATACTATTCTATCATATTATATATATAACATATACATGATTTTGAATTAGAATATAAATAATTATTTTACCTTATAAATTTTCAAAGATCTCATCCTAGTCAAACTTTTGAACAACTTTCCATAACTTTTCAACAAGGAAACAAATTATAAATGGAAAAAGAAATGAATGAGTTTGATATTACTCTCTATTTTAATGTATCAAAATCTTGCAAAAAGACACTATAAATAGCCTCTTACACTTTGCACTATAGTATACCTTTGAAATTAATTTGAGATTAATTTTGATTAAGAATGGACAAGTTTTTGAACTTTGCTCTTTGTTTTCTTCTCATTATATCATGTTTGTCGTTTATATTCTTTAGTCATTTTAAATTTGAGATTTAGCCTCTTCAATTTTGTGATATATTGATATTTAAACTTTTGAATTAAATTTTATATACTGTTATTTGAGGAATGTTTCATGATATATATGTGTAATTTCATTGGTTGTAATAGGTTGTTTCTTTGTTTTTCAAGCAACCATCTTTGAGTTTATATAGAGAGTTAATTACCTAATGCTATTGGTAAACTTCACCGGAATATATAAAAATTCTCTATGTTCATAGAAGAAAAAAATAATAGGTTACTACTCTGACCGACTATGTATATGTCCCTCAGTTAATTTTGCATGACAATGCACATATAGATAGTAATGTCATAAATTTATGACGGAAAAAAACTCCAAACTTTCTTTTTCGCATGTGTGTAATCAAATGTTGTTTTTCATGAATTTTATTGCAGCTACATTGGATATTAGTCAAGTGAATGCACAACACAGATGTACCGAAATTCTAAATTCAAAAGGATGTATACTTTATGATTATAAAAAAGAATGCTTTGAGAAACACAATGCGAATGGTCTTTGCTCAAGTGGTGGTACTATTGGCCAATATGTTTGTACTTGTGTATACAATTGTACCCTTGATTAATCAAATTCTGTATATTAATTTTTATTTCAATAAATAAATGGTTTGCAAGTGATCTATTTGAAGGTTGTTATTTATTTAAGAAGATGCTTTTATCCTTTTCTAACATTTTTTTTATGTTTTTATTTAACCAACTAAATATGAAACCTTATAATGCAACCTAACTAAATTCATCTATGTAGACTCATTAATGAAGCAAAACAAGTACTTTCCATGAAAATAATCTTCATTTCAAGGGAAACTCTGGTACAATAGTTGCAGATTTATTTGAACTTAGGTAACTTTGGTTCAAATTTTAAAGGTGTGGTATGTTGATGGATTGTCTAATCTATGAGGATTAATTTTTTTTCCTTTCCTATACCCTTATACAAAAGTAGACCCTTGAGTTTTGTGAGACACATTTCCATCAAGCTTTGTGAAACTCCTAATGGTGTATCCGACTTTGATAAGACTATCGAATTCAAACATTTTATCTAATGTCTCTAATGAGTGTGTATGAAAGTTCACTACATTGCTATATAAAAGTAGTTTTTGAAACCTAAAATTGGCTTGTAGTCTTTTTCACAAACCCAGTCTTAAGAGAAATATCTAAATGTGTCATTATTTAAAATTTAAAATAAAATATATTTTACATATATGAATTTCATTGGTATTGTTTGATATTTTTATATTAATTTTTGTAAAATTTTTAACGTATCAAATAATTTGGTGTAGTTATAACTATTCACGCACTAGTCTATGGCACACACAAATGACACTCGATACCTTATTTAACAGATCTAGCCATTGAAACATAACTAGAAGGAAACAATGATTGCCGACAAGGCCATATAGCGTAAAGACTATGGGTATTTCCGTTGGTATATTTTGCTTACCAATTTACAAACATGGTAACTATATACAAATAATATATTTATAATACGCGGTTAAGGGTAAGCGTTAGTAAAGTATACACCCGTAGACGGACCAAGTTGCGTTGTGAAATTCCTTACTTAGAGGACTAATCACTTAGGACACCTAGCTTATCAACCTTGCATGCTAATACTAGAATAGAGTTACTATTATTAGGAATACAACGTTAAGAGCTTGTGGGGAACACTTATGCCCAAGTTTTCATCTCATCTTGATATTTCAAATTGTGAATCTTGCTTATTTGTTACTTATTGATACAAATCAACAAACTCTTATTTTATTTACAAATTCCCCCCTTTTGTTACTTTTAAAAAAAATAATTTGACTAAACGTAGATAATTATAAGTTAGCCTAAGTCTAAACCACATTGCTCATGGGATCGACCCTAACCTGAAAGTTAGGTTCTTTATTTGACAACGACCACTTATACTTCTTTCGGGAGGTGTAATTTGGGCATATTACACATCGCAACTCAACTCTTAAAATTTGAATCATTTGTGTAACCCCTCAGACTTTTTAAAATAGCTAAAAAGAGATAACATGCAAGTCTATGATCCTAAAATGGACTGTGGACTCTTTACGGCACCCTAAACGGTGTGTTTAGGGGTCCAAGGTCTGTTCAGGACATGGTGGCCAACCTTCCGAGGCTGCTAAGGTGGGGTTAACCTGCACAGGACCCTAGACGGCCCGTGGTGGTTTGCACAGTCCATTTAGGGATCTGTACAAGTCACCCATCAACTTTTAAGTTTTAGGTTAACTTCAAACAATCACATCTCTCAAGACATAATGAATTAGGTAGCCTATAACCTATCAAATTAAAGGTCTTTGAGTCCTTTTTTCAACGCCAGCAAGTTTGCCTCATTCTGAGTTTGGAGTAAAAAGTTATGCTCGTTTTAGTGAAACCTTGTTGGGAAGTTAAAGCTTCACGACCTGCTATATGGCAGGTGATCTGTTTCACAGACTGTGGAGCCTTAAACGATTTTGGAAACCTCCCTTTTAAGACACCTCATCTGTCTTTTAGGCTAGGGTGGCTTTGTTCTTTTCCATATATGTTTGGTACTTCAACTACACCATTTTAAGCCCTATTCTAATCTAAACCACGATGTTTTACACCTAATTAAGGGCTTAGAAGTATTAATCATTTAGTTTACGTTCAAAAACACTTCAACACATTAAAGAAAGGTTCCAAGAGGAGACAAGCTATGGTTTTGAGTATCCTTCGAGTTTCATCGATTTCACCAAAAACTTTGTTCTTTCCAGGTATGTAAGGCTATTCATAGTGTTTGACTAGTTCGTCCTCACACCTAACATCTCAATTTAGTCACTAGCAAGTTGAGTCTATGGTTCTTCCCTCACTTTTATGTGATTCCTATATTATGAGATTGTGATACTTTATGTATTGAAATTCTTGAATTATTAATAATGTTTGTAGTTCCATATGAACTCTCTCTCTCTCTTTCTCTCTGCCTCTCTCTCTCTCTCTATATATATATATATATATATATTGAGTTTTACTAAAAGTATTTTGAGCGAGTAATTTTCCTTACATTGATATTGGAAACCAAAGTTAGTTAAAGAGAAAAGTTTAAAAGCATGATTTTGAAAAAGAGTTTAGGGGAACTTAAAGGGTTTCAAGTGTATCATTTTTATATTGAAAAATAGCACTATTTTCATAAAAGTATAAAATTTTTATGTTTTTATATATCAATCTTTGACATGAAAGATAAGTCCATAAGTTTACGTTTTAAATGCAAGTTTTGAACAAAGTCTTTAAAGGAAGAAACAAATGGTTTTATATATACTATTTGATGGTTGAGAAAAAGAAAGAGTATGATTGATGTTTTCGAAATGTACTTTAGTAAAGTAATATTCTCTTTCTTTGTAAAGGGTGATTGAGCAAAGTGATAAGTAAAGTAAAGTAATAGTCCCTTTCTTTGTAAAGGGTGAATTGAGCATAACTAATATTGATTATTTTGGGAGTAGTATCAATAACCGAATTCGGTAAGAGTCTAGTGTAACTCAAAAGTTTCATAAAAATACGTAGCCGGTGTAGGATAGGATAGCACTGATTCTTCATACGACTCCTCACTGCTTCTTAGAAGGCCTTTTAGATGGATCAATAGTTACAGTAGCATCCTATAACCGGACAAGGTATAGAATGACCCTTGTAACGTGGGTAAAACGTTGTCTCATTTCTAGGTTCCTAGGAATGGTCGTCAGTAAGAGAAAATCCTCACAAAGTAAAGTATATGATTTTCATATTGCTTTTATTGCAAATCTTATTGTAAAGCTTAAATGGTTTTTACTTCATATTTATGTATTAATTAAGTTGAGTTGCTTTCGGTCCTTCAATTCAGTTATTTGTTTAGTCATCCATAACACATACTCGTACATTCAATGTACCGATGTCGTTCCACCTGCATCTTATTATAATGGAGAGACAACTGTTTAGGATCATCAACCGACATTTCCTTTAGATCAGTTTGCACTTCAGATAGCTTGGGTGAGCCTCCTTGCATTCTAGGGGACTTCAAATTTATTTTCTAGTCAGTTGTCTTGAGAAGGCAAGGGCCTTGTCACGAGATCCATTTACAGTAATAGAGACTTCATAGATAAATAAAATTGAGGAGTCTTTCAGTGTTTCCTCTTCCTTGAGATGTTTGTACAAACTGCTCTACTTATTTTATTGAGTATTTTACACACAGCTTGAATTGAGTTTTTTTTGAGTTGAAATGTTCAAATTTTTTTTGTTTTTAAGACTTTTATTGCGTAAGTAAGTCTTCCGTTAAGTAGTGAGTCAGGCCAAGGGTTTTCTTGGGGAGTAGAAATGGTTCTCGTGTGTTGGCCACATCCAGGGTGTAGTCTCAGGGGGTGACACAAGGATTGATGTTTGGAAGAATGACCGAAAATGCAAAAAAAAGGGCAAACATACATTGTTGATCGCCTAACAAGAAGGGTGGATTGCCAATTGAGCACGACCTCACCTAAAATGACAGTGTATAGTACTTGTGCCTATCAAATTAGGTCGGCGTACACTAGTGGAGATGGAGATGTGCCAAATGAGAAAGGTGGCATTGATGAATATCACTCAAAATGACAGTGTGACAAGAAAAAAATTGAATGCTTGAAAGGAGAAACAAGGTGGTATTCAGCGAATCACAAAATGTGAAAGGGTGACACAATCGAGTTCGCCAACAGAGATTCAAATTACCTGAAGCCTAGAACATCAAAGAAGAGTTGAGGAGCAAGAGGCGATGCACGAACGAGTTTGGTGTGCCCGACTAATGTCGCCGATTGAGTCACCTATTGGAATATTGGGCCTAATTTTGGAAAATTAAAAATAGCCTAAAGGAGAGAGTAATTAAATATCAGATGACATAGAATATAGAATATCATATCAAAGTGTGTGAAGAGTTTAGAGAGAGAACACTTTACCTTTGAAGAATACTTTTCTTGCTTTGGGGGTTTTACAACTTTGTGCTTGAAATTGACAAATTGAAGTTGAATCCAAAGTGAGTTTACTTTTAATTGCTTAATTTCATGTTACCCATGGCTGCTTTTATGGAAAGTATAATCTCTTTACTTTTTGTGATGGGTGACTAAAACCCCAAGATCTAGGGGTGAAATTATGGGGTTGGTTGTTGATTTAATGTAGTGGGTATTGTGCTATGCTCTGTTTTACTACATGAATTTGGTCTAATTATCATGAGATTTATTTATGGGTTAAGGTTGCAAACTTAATTCCTACTTCCGGACTCCTGTTGATGGTCAAAAGAGATTGATTGGAGTGGGTAATTAATATGATAATAGCAATTTAGGTTTGATGTCTCTAACTTGCGTGAAAATAGAGGTTATGGGTCGGATCTATTTGCTTTGTTCGTGTAAGAGAGAATATAGTAAGGTATTTAGTTGTTAAGGTTGGCATGTAGATGTGACCAAAAGAGATTTTATGCATAGATGCTTTGAGATCGAAAGATCTTTAGTGTCAACGAAGATGACTTAGCTTATTCATGATTGTTCATTACTATAGAGCAGCACAATTACCCCTATATGACACTGATTTTCAATCTCCCCACCCCTAGATTTCTTAAAAACTTTTGAATTATTCGATATTTTAGTTTAATTGTGATAATTCATAACCAAAACTTTATATTTGATAGGTGGAAGTATCTACCCACTTGTTCTTACCATTGCAAAAGAGCGATCTTAAATCCAAATTTCTTGATAGGGATTATTTACGATATATTATTCTCTATGGGATTCAACCCCGACTCTTCGTTGGATTTTTTATTGACTACGACCGTTGTTCCTTTTAATTAGTTTTAAGGACTTTTTAACTTTTTCAATAATCTATGAGGATTAGGTTTTTTCCCTTTCCTAAACCCTTAAACGGAAATAGACCCTTGCATATTATGAGACACATTTCTATCAAATTTTTTGAAACTCCTAAGGATGTATCCAACTTTGAAAAACTATCGAATTCTAACTTTTCATCTAAAATCTATGATAGTTCACTAAATTGTAATATAAAATTAATTATGAAAACTATAATTGGCTTGTAGTATTTTTCTAGAACCTAGGCCTAAGAGAAATATCTAAAAGTGTCATTATTTAAAATTAAAATAAAAATATATTTTACATATATAAATTTCTTTGGTATGGTTTGATATTTTTATATTCATTTTTGTAAATTTTAAAATGTTCCAAATAATTTGGTGTAGGTATAACTTGGCACGCCCCATTATAGGGCACGCTCAACTGACACTCGATATCTTATTTAAAAGAGCTATCCATTAAAACATAACTATAAGGAAACAATGAGGGCAGACAAGGCCATATAGCATAATGACGAAAATATTATTTTTGGAGCGGTGAGATCATAATTAAAGTAAGAATAGTATAATTAAAGGGACATCAAGACAATATCAATTGGTAAAAGTGGCTATCCAACACATCCAGAGACATATATACATACTAAGCTGACAAGGTAAGGAACTTAAAGTCAAAATAATCCAAAATAAAATTTACACCAAGCCTCTAGGAGTACTATGCATTAAGTAGTCGGAACAAGGTCTCGTGCCGGTTCACTAACAATTTGTGTGTGAGTTCCATGGGAGAACTGGTTATGTACACTTGTGATTATATGAAACATGTTTCATGCATTAGTAATTCAAGGATTGTTATTGGTAAGCTATAACATGTTTGTGCATGTTGATGTACAATATCTATGCATGTGTTGGCATGTAGTACTATATTGTAGTTTCTTGTTTACATTCATGATTTTGAATTGACCGTATGATTCTTTCGGTACACGGTGTTTGTGTACTAATACTGCACTTGTTCTTTCCTTGTCCACTGCAAGATATATTCAGGCGGCTGCTTCGAGATCTCAGTTGAGAGACACACTTAAATGTTTGAATCCAAGAGTGAGCTACTCTTCTGGGCAACCATGGATTTGTCCTTGTTTCTTTGTCCATCTTTCCGAACACATACACTTTAGACTAATAGTTTTATCCTTTATAGTTTTAAGGGTAGCATCCCCATTCATGACTTTTTTGGGTGTTTGGTACAATGACTTTCATATTCTAAGGAGTTTTAATTCCAAAATGATTATTGACAAGAATTGAGTTTATGGGAACTCGGTCCTTTTTTTATTTTTAAATCCTTAGTTGTTTTACTTTTTTATTTGCCTTCTTAAAATGGTTTGATCAGTTATGTTGGTTTAGTAATTGGCTCTCCCATCGGAGAGTTAGTGTGAGTATCACTATCAATTGTACAGGTTGTGTCACTCTGTGACATGAGACCCTTCTCTATGTAGAACCATTTGTTTCAAATGGTACACCTCATAAACTTGGAATCCCATGCTATAACGAAGACATGGAAATATTTCACAACTACATTCCCAACATAATATTATCACAAACGCTTAACCCACAAAACCTATATGAGAGTATTATTGTCCGAAATACCCATAACAACGAAATAGGTTGTTACAATATTAAAAGGAGTGATAATTACTTAAAACTTACGTATGCATGCCATTTCATTTCTCAATGCATATGACATTTTTCAAGGTATTAATTGACATCTATTATAAATAATTTATAAATCATTTCGAGGGAATTAAACCTATCCACTAATTGGCTCCAAAATTACCTATTTACCCTTTATATAAATAAAGCTTGATGATTGGGATATAAGGTATGTGAATAATATGGAGTTATGCTCATTCTATGATAGAAGTAGGGAGCTAGCCTCCTCCTCTTTTCTTCACAATTTAGTGATATTAGTTAGTTATTTCATAGTTTTTCATCATTATATGTACATTCCTGTCACACCCCAAGGCTACCCCCTTGACGTAAACAGAAGACCTAGGATCACAAGTAACCCCAAGCTAACCCTGAGCTGGAGTAACTGTCACGACCCAAGCCTAGGGCCTAGACGTGACATGGCGAATGAGGAACCCGAAGGAACCCCAAACAAGCCTCTCAAACTTGTCATCACACTTCATCGGTCGCGGAAGTACATTCAACATTAATTAACGGGAAATAGG
>JAJOOE010059759.1:0-24424 GCA_036250405.1 Solanum raphanifolium | reverse complement strand
TTGATCTCTTTCTCTTCTTTCCAAACACATTTTCAAAATCATGTAAGCTATTAAGCACATCAGTTCCCTTTAAGAAAGGTGGAGGAGGCCTGAATTCAATTTTTCCATTGAAAGATCTTTTGTTAGATCTCCATGGATGATCCATGGGTAGAAAAACACGATGATCCATATGACACATTTTCCGACTATGTTTAAGATAGTGAGAATTAGTGCCATAGTTACAACAAGGGCAAGCAAACTTTCCTTTTGTACTCCAACCAGATAACATAGCATATGCAGGAAAGTCATTGATTGTCCACATAAGAGCTGCCCGCATTTGAAAAGTTTGATTTCTTGAAGCATCATATGTTTCAACCCCAGAATCCCACAATAATTTTAACTCATCTATCAATGGTTGTAAGTAAATATCAATGTCATTTCCAGGTGATCGCGGCCCAGGTATAAGTAAAGGAAGTATAGAATATTCAGATTTCATGCACATCCAAGGCGGCAGATTATACACCATCAACATAACTGGCCATGTGCTATGTGATATACTCATGGTTCGAAATGGATTGAATCCATCACTTGACAAGCCAAGTCTCACATTTCGACAATCTAGTGTGAAATCTGGATGCAACCTATCAAAATCTTTCCATGCTAGACCATCAGCAGGATGCCTTAACTTTCCATCTTTAGAACGCTCCTCGTCATGCCACCTCAAAGAATCTGCCGTCTTTGAGCACATAAATAGCCTTTTGAGTCTAGGAATTAATGGAAAGTGTCTCAAAGTCTTTGCTGAAACTCGATGTTGTTTTTTTGAAGGCTCAAGCTCACTATCAACTTCAGGAGATTTAATATATCGTGAAGCTCCACAAGTATGACAAAATTCATCATCCTTGTGATCATTCCTGAACAACATGCAATCATTGGGACATGCATCAATTTTCTCATAATCAAGATCAAGATTCTTAACCATAGACTTGGTTTTATTGTAAGACGGAGGAATGTTCAACTCGGGCATCGCCTCTTTTAATAACTCTAAAAGATAAGTGAATGATTCATTGCTCCATCCATGTAGACACTTCAACAAATATAAACGAAGTGTGAATGATAATTTAGAGAATCTTGTACAACCAGGATATAATTCTTGGCTTGCCTCTTCAACTAAGTTATAGAATTTCTTGGCATTTTCATTTGGACCATCATAAACTCCTTCAGCCTGTGCAACATCTCTAAATTGATCATTCAACAACCCATCAATATCATCACGTGAGTAATCCATATCATCGTTAACATTCAACTTGATATCCCATTCCCCGTGATTGATCCATCTAGTGTAGCCTTTAACAAATCCATAGCATATTAGATGATCATACACTATATTCCTTCGAGTCCAACGAATATTACAACATTTTGCACATGGACACTGAATTTCCTCTCCTTGAGGATCTCCATAAGAGTAAGCAAAATCTAGAAATGATTCAACACCTTCAATATACTCTTTGCTATACCTTGCTAAATTCATCCAATCCTTTGATAGGATATATGAAATTCCTAGAAGAAGATATCAATATTTAATCTGTCACTAACAATCATTAAATCATTAAATACTTCACAAATAAGTTTGAAAAGTCACGAGTAAGTTATCAGAATCATGTGTTATGAGATGATAAAAGTTTCTTACCTAGTCATGGTAGTTGTGCTATGCCAAATCAAACCTTGAATCCTCCACAAATGTTTTTGAATGTTGATGATACTACCAAGGAAAAATAAGTAAAATTAATAGGATAGACACAATTAAGAAAGAAAGTAAATAAATAGAATTCAAATGATTAAAAGTTAAAGTTTTGTGAGTGAATTTAGAGCTTTAGAGCTTTTAGAGTTTTTTAAAACGAAGTCCAAAATTTTAAAATCTCATTCTTGTTTACACCCAATCAGAAAAGTATCAAACATCTAATACCATGTTTAAACATGCAAGCAAACATTCCTATGATCCTATAATAGATAGTCGATCAACAGCTTATGAAAGTCGCTTTGTATTAGTAATACAATAATTTTTTAAATTTGTTATCTTAGTAATACAACAGTTTCCAAATTTCACATTGTATTAGTGACACAATGGTTTTTTAAATTTTCTCTATATCATTGATACAACAACAGATACAAAGTGAATTGTTGTATCAGTGATACAGAACGAACTTCAGAAACTCTTGTATCACTAATACATAGAGAATTTCAAAACTGTTGTATCAGTGATATATGAAAAAAGGTATTTTTCATCCTTCCCTTTTGTGGCGAATGTTCTGTGAGTTTTTCAGCTTCTCCACATTTTGATTCAACTAGTTTTGTAAAGCCCTTGGCGGGTAAGCATATGTGCAATGGAGAACACATAGAAGGTTTTGATTGCTGATTGGGAAAAAAAAGGAAGAAATGCTAAAAGGCGGGTCTGTTTTGCTGGCTATTGAAGTGCAAGAAAAAAAAGTAGAACAAAAGGAGAAAATGAAATGAATGACAATCAACTTACAAGAGAACTACAGCAGGTGAATAACACAGTCAAGGATATTTCAAAAATGCAGCAGGGGAAGGAATCACATGACTAAGGGGATCAGTGGAAGACACAAAAGAAGAAGCAAAATAATCATCAAGAATAGGCCAACCCTAAGACTGTGTGGAAACCTACAGACTTCCAGCATAAAGAAGGCATGGAGAATCAGCAAAATCCAGCTCAGGTAGGTATGACACTCAATGTTCCTACTCACAATAATTTTACTAGTTTAGATGTGCAGGAACAGGTTACAAACAACCTATATGGTCTAGATACCAACAATAATACATTAACCAAGGAGGATCAAACATCACAGGATCCAGGTAAGCTAGCTAATTCAACAAGTAGTCAAAATGAACAACACTCCCAAAAGAATCAAAATGCAGGAATTTCCAGTAACATGGAACCTGTTATTGACTTAAGGTTCCCCTTACCCCATAACCCTACTATTATTTCTGTTGAGACTGTTGAGGTTATTGATAGAGTTTCTGGAGGGATGGGTAGAGGGATGAAAGACACACAAACTAATATGCAGGAAGGAGAAACCAAAGGGAGGGATTTGCTTAATGTTTTGCAGAAGGACGAAAGTACAGACCAGCTTCAAGTTCCTATTATACATCATGCAAGTAAGCATCAAGCATCCCACCAGCTTGATATTGGGAAGAGTTTACAGGGCTTAGGTAAGGAAAATCCTTATGCTGGAACCAGTGCTAGACAACAAGAGAAAGAGGGACTGCATAGTCAGATTCCTCAGAAAGATGCAGGGAACACTCCTACTCAGCTTAGTAACAATAAATCCCAGGCCAGACTGAGCAAAAAAAGAAGAAATGCTAATAAAAAAAGGCAACAAAAGGAAATGGAAACTGAAAATAAACAGCAGGGACAGAAGGAAGAGGTTGAGGACTATGATGAATATGGGGTTCCAAATTCTAAAGATGAGTATGATGAAGATACTCAATCTTTAGATGATAATGATGATGAAAAGGATGAGATCACTACAACTTTTGGGGCCACTTTTCAAACTGATTATGAGGAGGAAATCCAAGAAATCAAAAGGCAACAAGGACTATCTCCAAGAGGAAGGAAAGAAACAAGGCACAACACCACTAGAGCTAGAAGCAGACCACTCACTAGAGCTAGAAGTAGAGGCTTGTGATTCATTTGACTATGGAAAAGACTCACACTACTAATAATGATATCATATGGCTGTTTTGGATTAGTGATGTTTATTTGTTGATAAACAATCTACTAGCTTGTGAGTTGAAACATGTTTTTCTATGTTTCTGTCAAATGCCATTTTTAGAATAGGTCTTTTTTTTTTTTTAATTCTTCTCTTATTGTAAGGGGAGAGTCTCCCTTATTTATGTTTTCCTAGTATAATTGTATTGAGAAGAGTCCTCTCCTTAAGGTGCATAGTGCTAGGTTTACACTTTTATAGTATGAGGATGAGTTAACTAACCTTATTAGGTAGGTCAACTCTTGACTCACCATAGGATCGGAGGTAAGGTTTAAGTCCCCCTCCTTGTATATTTTTTGATTTTTGTTATTAATGATAAGGCATGGGGGTGTTGCTAAGCCCCTGACCCCACCAAGGGTCGTTCAACTAAAAAAAATAATAAGTACTAGGTTATATCGAGTAATTCTTGTACTTTTTTTGGTGTACACATTAGATACTGGAACAAAGCATCTAAGTATGAGCAAACTTCACTTTTCTAAATCGATTACATGAAGTGAAGAATCAAACTTCTAAACTATCATGTAATGTATTGGTTAGCTACTTGTTTGAACTCAAGGCATATTCACTGTAAGAATTCAAAATCGATTACATGAACTCAAACTTCTGGACGATTTTAGCCCTAATCGGCTTATATGCCTAATAAAAAAGAAATTCTCATGTGGAGAATCAACCCACTTATACTTATTTAGTGATTACGAGCTACACTCCCAAAAGTTGTATAAAAAACACAACAATATCAAAACCCTAAAGCTAAAATTTAGACTTTCAAAGATAGAATTTGTTACCTGATAGACCCTACTCCAACAAAATCCTGTTTTCAGCGAGAACTATGATGTAAATCGTGTCCTTTAGTGAGAGTTCTTCAGCTGTTGAGCTCTTCAGCTAGAAATCTGTCTGAAATCGTGTTCTAGCTTCAATTCATCTTGCCAACAACCCCAAAGCAATCAATTCCTTCTTATTCTCCTCTTCTAAACACAAAACAAAAAATCAATCAATAACAAGAAGACTATTTTTAGTACTTACGGAACAGTGAATTGAACTCACGCTTGACAAAATTGTTATCGGAGAAGAGAATCGAACTCACGCTTGACGAAATCGTTATCGTTATTAGTTCTTCGACTTCATTTCTTCAGTTATTCAGTTCTTCAGCTCAGTTCTTCAACGATCTTCAACTCAGTTCTTCTGAGAAAGAGAGAACTCACGCGTGTTTTTCTCACAAATGTTTTATGTATTTTATTAAAATTAGTGTTTTATGAATTTTTTTTTTGCCAATAAAAATGGGAGGGAGAGTTAAAATTGTTGGAGGGAATGTAATATTTTAGTGAAAATTTTAAGGCCACACTTCTAATGTGTTGTTTTTACAATTATAAAAATAGGACACTTTAAAAGTATTGCCATATATGTTAATAGTTGTTGTCAATTATATCATATTGTAACAACACTTATAAAGTGTAGCTTATACCATTAAAGAGTACACTGTTTAATTGTTGCCAATATAAAGTGTAGCTAAAAGTTAAAAACTTGGGCTATGCTTTGAAAGCGTCCCCAAAAATATTTTAGGGAACACTTTACAAGCGTTGTCCAGAATTAGTGTGGCCGTAGGCCTAAAATGGTGTAGTGTATAATTAACAATACTAAATGGGTAGACAATAGGGCACTGTCTAATCTTTCTCTTAAATTAGCACATAAGGCACATCAACAAAAATAAGAATAAAAAAAAAGAATAAATAAAAAAAACAAAGAAGGATGCAACACTGCCCAAACATTTTCTAAACTTAAATTAATAGCATGATCAACTTCGCACTTCCACAACCACGTAGGCGACGAAGATAAAGATTAAAACAACAAAAATTAGTAAATGCAAACGAAGGGAACCATATCATAATTTAGATAAATGGATTCTCAGGTCTAAGCTAAAATTTCAGATCACCGGCGAATCACACTTTTCAAATAAATAACGAAATCTTCTCGATATCAAATTAACTGTGAAACGTGAAAAGATTCTCGAATCCTATAGCACTAAAGAGAATAAAATTTAAATCTACTCACAACACGAAATCCAGCGAAAACAGAGTGCAGCTAAACAAATAAAGTTACTCAAACTCAAAATCATTGCTAGATCAATTTACGTGACTGTTAAAAGACAAACATGAGCTACTGTTTCGATCGATTTTTGGTCTTTAAATATTTAAAGTAAATAATAAGTGATGACCTAAGACAAATAATAGAGGAGAAAACAATAAAAGTGGAACAAAGCATGTCAATAAAAGTTGATAATGGGTTCGGGTCAGCAGATATAACAACGACAACGAAACAAACATCTTAAACCTTGCAACGTCAAGGTTAATCACAAATGAACACTCAAAACTCAAACCGATTGAGTTACTGACCTATATTAAACTCAAACCAACCCAAAATCCTCAATCATCGATTTTTAAAAGTGTGAATACTAATGAATCGATTCGAATATTTTAAAAATTAGCATAATGAGAAGACAAGAAAAGCACTCATCTAATATCCATAAGACAAGGGAAAGCGAAAGTTTGAACAACGCAGCTTCAAAATGCGATAATCTGGATTATATAAACCCCAATAAAACAGAACGGTGTGAAGAAATATAAGGGAACCGAATTTACCTTTCTTGGAGTAGCGAAGTGGGAACAGGACGAGCAAAACAACGACCTCCACCGCACCAAGACTCAAACACGAACAACGAATCAGAATGTTTGGGCAGAGGTATCAAACTCAAACACCAAAATTAATTATTCCCTCTATTTTTCTTGGAGTATTTAGTATATATATATTTAGCTATTTTCGCTTAAACTATTATGTGTATTTTCTGTTCTACAGTTTCCAACCCAAAAAACTCCCCTTTTTCAAATGAATAATCCAAGAATATATAGAAGAAACTAGGGTTCAGAATAGGGGGAAAACGAATGAAAAATCTGGATAGAAAGGGGACCATTTCGAATTCAAATTTCAAAAATTCTTTCACAATTAAGGAGAGACACCTTTTCTTGCAATTTTTGCTCCATTCCGAAAGAGGAAAGGGGAGAAAACGCGTGCCTCTGTCCTGCTGTCTGTTGGTACGAACTGAGAGGGGCGTTGGCTGCTTGCTGGACTTGCGTCTGGGCTGGTCGCTGCTGGATCGTTTGACAATTTATGGTTCGATTTGCAGCGCTGGTCCGAGAATTTGCTGGGTAGAGGTCTGTGGAGAAGAAGACATCGGTACAGGGGTGGGGTCGGGTACATGGGTTTGCTGTTTGTTTGGAATTGTTTGTATTGTTGTATGCCTGGGTCGGCTGGGAATTAATTGGGCTGTTGGAATTTTATATTGGTATATGTATTGTGTTTTGGATTTTGGGTTTGTTTAGTGGAATTAAAAATAATGGGTTTGGGCTAAGAATATGAGGAAATTAATAGAACCGGTGGGCTGGAAGAGTTGAGAATGGGTCCATTGAATTGTGAATATAGCCAAATTGAAATTACTTAGCAAACTAGACTAACAAATAAGTAAAGACGAATTAATATAATTAACCAACGAGCTTCCTAATCTCAACGAAATAAAACAGTTAACTCAAACATAAACTAAATAATTTAAAATATAAACTATTATATAACTCAACTAATTAACCAAAATATTTAATTAAAAACAAAATCTTTTCGACATGATTTTCAAATAATTATAAAATATACTAATTATATATATAATTATGTAAAACATATATATTATCTAAAAATTATAAAAAGTGACAAAACCATTTAAAATAACTTGCAAACTACATTATTATTATTATTATTATTATTTTTGAAATTTTATAAAACTAATTATTTTAAATCGTTTGAAATTGAAGAAGCTCGAAATGATTAATTTATATTGTGGAGGTCCAAAATTGGGTGTCAACAACTGTCCCTCGTTTTACTTGGATTGATGCAAGAAATTCGAGAAAAATGAAATTGACGAATCCAATTTTGATCGACTACATCTTCATCTTTTCTGAAAAGGGATTTTGGTAGGGACTTTAGGGATTATGGCCGAACCCCGAAAATGGGTTTTTTACATATCTCAGGCCATATGAGAATTCAGGCCACTTGTAGTTCGACGCGCTTGATTTGATGCACAATTTGAAAGAATTCAAAAGTCATCCCGATATCGAATTATGAAGAGACCGGAATGCTTGGGAATAAGATTTGAGAGTGAATGTTGGAATATAGCCGAGTTTTCAACATTGACCTCGCCTACATATCCATCAACTCAGGGAATCGGGCTGCTTGTAGTTCGACTCGATCGGTTGAGAAGGAAATCTATTGTGCAAGATAACCTTTGGTTCTAGAAGAGCGATAAAGTAAGTCGAGTATGAAAAGGAGGCTTGCAACATCTTAGTCATGAATGTGGCGCGCTTCACACCCATAATTAAGAACTTACACGGACATAATTTCCAAAGCTCTAGGTGCATATGTCACTCGGATTGGAAAGCTGCTTCCGGTTAACCAAAATTTCGGATGCGAAACTGAAACTAATAAACTTAAAGAAAACCCGCATGCCTTCAGATAGGGGTGTGGTTTGATTGTGGTGGAAGTCAGTCCTCTGCTCGTGTCCTAAGAGTTTAGCACCCTTCTTTGGACTATGTCCCAGTTCGCTGCTTAGAAAAAGTTCCACGTTGTGCTGCATCCTTTTTGATGTCATCCGCACCTGTGGTTTGTTTTGAGAATTCATCCTCTCGGATGCTCTCGACAAAGACTGAGATAAAACTTATTAGCATAAAATGCAATTCAAATGGAGAGATAGCGTCTTTTACCATGTTGACACTTAATTTCTCTCCTTGAACATTTGACGTCAACTCCATCGAGTTTGACGTAAAGCAAATAAAACTTATGTCTTATACTTGCAATATAATTTTCAATGTACTCTTCCTTTGATGTCAAAGTAATAAAATAGGCTGATGTTGATAGTTCTCTTGATATAGTTGTTGATGATTCTCTTGATGTCGTTTTTGCAAAGAAAAATGATGCAGTTGATATTAATTTTCTTATGATGGGTAAATCTTTCTCCTGCGATACATGACCCTTTTCGCGATGCATGACTTCTTTTCTGCGATGCATGAATCCTTCTCTTGCTATGCATGAATCTCTTTCCCGTGATGTATGACTTTTCTCTTGCTATGCATGGTTTCTTCTTCGTGCTATGCATAACTCTCTTTCCCCCGATGCATGACTTATTTTTCGCGATGCATGAATCTTCTCCTGCGCTACATGAATCCTTCTCTTGCTATGCATGAATCTCCTTTCCTCGATGCATGACTCCCTTTTTTTTCATGCATGGTTTCTTCTTCTTACTATGCATAAATCTCTTTCCCGCGATAAATGAATCTGCCTCTTGCTATGCATGAATCTTTTTCCCGCGATGCATGACTTCTTTTCCGCTATGCATGAATCTTTCTTTTGCTATGCATGAATCTCTTTCCCGCGATGCATGGCTTCTTTTTCTGCGATGCATGACTTCTTTTCTGCGATGCATGAATCTTTCTCTTGCTATGCATGATTTTTTTTCTTTCTTGCAATGCATGATCTTCTTTTCTGATGATGCCATCTCTGGTACCAAATGAAGATAATGCTTCACCGGACAACATAGGTGGGTGGCGGTATTGCCTCAATTGACAATATAATAGAAATGACCCTTGGAGTAGTAGCATCATCTCATTTGACAATACAATATAAATAACCCTCCGGGTAGGAGATATTATCATATATGATAATATAATGTAGATAAACGTCTTCTAGGTAGCTTTAGTCACTAGAAAATAATAATACTGATCTCTTTGCAGCTTTCGTTCGTTGCATCTCTGAACATAGTTGTACGTTCATTATAGACTTCGCCTTGTTGGGAATTGGATGAAATAATGTTATTCATATTCTAAAATCTTTGATATAAGCAGCATAAAATGTTTCCTATAGACCTGCATCCACAGAAAAATTGTTAATTTAAAAAATGAACTGATTTGTATTGATCTCTTCGATTGTCTGCTCCTTGTCTTGCTATCTCCAGCTAATTTTTCTGATCTCCCGCTTCTTGATAGATAAGACAAAACATTTTTATGCAAAAATAATTGGAATATGAAAGAAAGGTTTTTAAGGAAAATAGATTTTCAAAAGCAATGTTTGGGAAAGGGTCACTGCCAAGTGTCATGTCACGTTAAACTTAATGAACGCCATTTGGAGTTGATGTCTCAAGTTTTATCTGATTATTTGTTGGGAAGTATTCAAAGTTGTTCCAAACTACCGGTGAACCTTGTTGAAATTTTGAGGTCATCCTTAGAATTTCTGTCCAGTTAACTATCTTGGCTTATCTCGAACTGTTGGTGAGTAAATCACGGAATTTTTGAGATTCTCTCAAAAATTATGTCCTAGTTTCTATTGTAAGGAAAATAGAAATCTTACGGGAGATATAACCGAGCCGTTGTGGCGCCTACGTATCTCATTGAGGAAGAATCAGGTCAAACGTAGTTCCCCCTTCGGGATTAACAAAAATAGGAAATTTACAAAGAAACTCGATCGAGGCCGACATAGGCCGCCTACGTATCTTATTCTTGAGAATTCAGGTTGAACGTAGTTCAAATACAAAAGGAAACATTAAAGAGGAACAAAGGAGTGACCGAGGCCGACATAAGCCGCCTACGTATCTCATTCTTGAGAATTCAGGTCAGACGTAGTTCATGTACAAAAGGGATAAAATTTTAAATAAAGCGATTACAAGAGAATAACGATTACAAGGAAATGATAGAAACACAAACTGAAGCTTCACACATAATATCTCTTGATAGCATCTGAGTTGATCGGTTTAGGCCATTCAGTGTCATCCATCTCCGACAGGACCAAGGCACCTCCAGATAACACTTTGCGAACCATGTAGGTCCTTGCCAATTTGGTGCAAATTTCCCTTTGTACTCAGCTTGATGAGGAAAAATGCGTTTGACAACCAACTGACCCACTTCTAATATTCTGGCTCTTACTCTTTTGTGGAAAGCACGAATCATTCTCTATCGATACAGTTGTCCATGACAAACATCAACCATTCTCTTCTCATCAATCAAGGTTAACTGGTCAATCCGCTTGCGAACCCATTCAGCATCATTCAATTCAGCCTCTTAGATGATTCTCAACGAATGTATTTCAACTTCTGCAGGTATAACTGCTTCTGTTCCATATACTAGCAAATATGGAGTAGCTCCAACTGATATTCTGACAGTCGTTCGGTAACCTAACAAAGCATATGGCAGCATCTCGTGCCAACCTCTGCGATTATCAATCATTTTCCTCAAAATCTTCTTTATGTTCTTGTTGGCGGCTTCTACAACTCTATTCATTTGGGGACGATAGGCGGTTGAGTTTCGGTGAGTAATCTTGAATTGTTCACATATCTCTCTCATCAAGTTACTGTTGAGATTCGCTCCATTATCAGTAATGATGGATTTTAGAACTCCAAACCTACATATCAAATTGTTGCGAACAAAATCAGCTACAACTTTCTTGGTCACGGACTTATACGAAGCTGCTTCCACCTACTTGGTGAAGTAGTCAATGGCAACCAAAATGAATCTGTGTCTGTTAGAGGCGACTGGCTTTATCGGACCAATGACATCCATGCCCCAAGCTACAAATGGCCAAAGTGAACTCATAGCATTAAGTTCATGAGGCGGCACTGGAATCAAATCTCCATGCACTTGACATTTATGACACTTCTGCACAAACTTGCAACAGTCATGCTCCATAGTCATCCAAAAATAACCGGCGCGAAGGATCTTCCTTGCCAAAGTGAGCCCATTCATGTGAGTACCACAAACTCCGGCATGTATCTGGTCCAGAAGATTTGCGGCTTCATTAGCATCAACGCATCTGAGAAGACCTAAATCTGGAGTTCTCCTGTAAAGGATTTCCCCACTTGCAAAGAAATTGAGGGTCATGCGGCGTATCTACTTCTTCTGGTTGAACGTTGCATTCTCAGGAAAAGTCTCGTTCTCTAAATACTTCTTGATGTCAAAATACCAAGGTAGACCATCTGGTTCCGCTTCAACATGCGAACAATGGACAGACTGCTCTTTTACCTCTATATCCACTGGATCAATATAACTTGTATCTGGATGTTTAATCATTGAGGCAATGGTGGCAAGAGCATCAGCCAACTCATTTTGCGTCCTGGGAGTGTGTCTGAACTCAATCTTACGGAATCTCTTGCACAACTTCTGTATATACCACACATACGGTGTGATCTTTGGGTTTTTCACGGCCCATTCCCCTTGAACCTGATGAATCAGTAAATCTGAATCTCCAATAACCAGCAACTCGTGAACATTCATATCAATTGCCATCTTCAGACCGAGGATGCAAGCTTCATACTCAGCCATGTTGTTCGTGCATTCAAATCGGAGTTTAACCGCTATAGGATAGTGCTGACCGGTTTCTGACACTAAGACCTCTCCGATTCCTTTCCCTTGATGATTCGCCGCTCAATCAAAGAATACTCTCCATCCAGGGTACGCTTCAGAAATATCCTCACCCACAAATGCTATTTTTTCATCAGGAAAATAAGTCTTGAGTGGTTCATACTCTTCATCAACCGGATTCTCTGCAAGATGATCAGCCATGGCTTGTGCCTTTATCACCTTCTGAGTCACATACACAATGTCAAACTCACTCAAAAACATTTGCCATTTAGCCAACTTCTCGGTCGGCATTGCTTTCTGGGAAATATACTTTAACGAGTCCATCTTGGAAATAAGGTATGTGGTATAAGAAGACAAATAATGTCTCAACTTTTGAGCTATCCAAGTTAAAGCTAGCTACTATCGTCGATTTGTGGGGCTTAATTTTGTGACGGAAGTTAGGAGTTTTGTGGGGCTTGCTAGCTACTATCGTCGATTTGTGAAAAAACTTTGCTTTTATATCCACTCACTTGACTAATTTGACCAAAAAAGAGATATTATTTGAATGGACTGAAAAATGTGAGGAGAGCTTTCAAAAGCTTAGGACTCTTTTGACCACCGCACCTATTCTAGCATTATCGATAGAAGGTAAAGATTTTATAGTTTATTGTGATGCTTCACATTCTGGTTTGGGTGTTGTGTTGATGCAAGATAAGAATGTTATAGCTTATGCCTCACGTCAATTGAAGGTTCATGAGAGGAATTATCCAACACATGATTTGGAGTTGGCAGCGGTAGTTTTTGCTCTTAAGATCTGACGGCATTACCTCTATGGTGTTAAGTGTGAGGTATTTACTGATCATCGTAGTTTGCAACATGTGTTCACTCAAAACGATCTAAATTTGAGATATCGAAGGTGGATGGAGTTACTTAAAGATTACGATGTCACAATTCAATACCATTCGGGCAAGGCTAATGTGGTGGCAAACGTTTTGAGTCGAAAAGCAATGAGTATGGGCAGTTTAGCTTGCTTGAGTGTATCCAAGCGACCTTTGACTAAGGAAATTCAGACCTTAAAGTCTAAGTTCATGCAGTTGGGCATCTCAGAAAGAGGTGGGGTATTAGCTAGCATTGAGGTTAGGGTCACGTTCATTGAGGAGATCAAGGCCAAACAGTTTGTGGATGAGAATTTGAAGGAGCTTAGAAAGAAGACTGTGATTGGTAAGGCACAAGAGACCACTCTTGATGCGGAAGGTGTGCTCAATTTTAAAGGAAGGATTTGTGTTCCTCGAGTTGATGATTTGATTCAGAAATTGTTGACTGAATCTCATGGTTCTCGATATTCTATTCATCCGGGTGTGACGAAGATGTTCCGAGACTTGAAGCGAAGCCGGGCATCAAGAATGATATAACGGAGTTTGTGGCTAAGTGTCAAAATTGCCAACAAGTGAAGTATGAACATCAAAGGCCTGTAGGTTTGCTTCAAAGAATGCCAATTCCGGAATGGAAATGGGAAAGAATAGCCATGGATTTTGTGGTTGGTCTTCCCAAGACTTTGGGAAAGTTTGATTCTATTTAGGTAGTGGTTGATAGATTGACTAAGTCAGCCCATTTTATTCCTGTAAGAATAGATTATAATGCTGAACAATTGGCTAAAGTTTATGTGAAAGAGATAGTGAGGTTGCATGGGGTGCCCCTCTCTATCATCTCAAACCATGGTACCCAATTCACATCCAAGTTTTGGAGGAAATTGCATGATGAATTAGGCACAAAACTCACTTTTAGTACAACCTTTCATCCACAGATAGACGGACAGTCAAAGAGGACTATTCAAGTGTTAGAAGTCATGTTGAGGGCATGTGTGATTGACTTTGGAGAGCATTAGGATAAGTTCCTACCTTTGTGTGAATTCTCCTATAATAATAGTTATCACTCCAGCATAGATATGACACCATTTGAGGCACTCTATGGGAGGGGATGTAAATCACCCATAGGATGGTTTGAGGCTGGAGATGTGAAACCATTGGGGGGTCGATTTAGTAAAGGATGTTCAAGATAAGGTGAAGAGTATTCAAACTAAGCTTCTAGCAGCCCAGAGTAGACAGAAGAAGTATGTGGATCGTAAGGTAAGAGACATGGCGTTTCAAACCAGTGAGAATATTCTTCTTAAGGTATCACCCATGAAAAGGGTGATGAGATTTGGCAAGAAGGGCAAACTAAGTTCGCGATACATTGGTCCCTTTGAGGTTCTTGAATGTGTAGGACCGATAGCGTATAGATTGGCTTTACCTCCTAATTTATCGGGAGTTCATCCGATATTTCATATGTTCATGTTCAAGAGGTATCATGGTGACGGGGATTATATCATTAAGTAGGACTCAATTGTGTTAGACAAAGACCTCCAGTATGAGGAGGAATCAATTGCAATTCTTGATCGTGATGTGCGTAAGCTGAAGACCAAGGAGATTAAGTCCGTGAAAGTTCAATAGAAGCATCGTCAGTTGAGGAAGCTACTTGGGAAACCGAGAGGGACATGCAAGACAAGTATCCCCAATTGTTCGTCGATTCAGGTACTACTTCATTCCTTCCTTACCCTATTTTTCCTAAGTTTGTCACTTGGAGACGAGTGATGGGTAAATTGGTACCTATTGTAACGATCGGGTTTCATCGTTATGGAAAAGCCAACGGGGAAAAATTTTGGGTCCGAAAACTTTTTCGTAGTAACTTGAAATTTCCCAACCTAGTCCAAATTTGGACGAAATCGGAGTCATTAAGGTGTAGGGAAATCTGGTAACAATCGGGTGACTTATTTATGATTTTGATTACATGTCTAGTTAGATAATTCGTTAAGGAATTCATACGACTTTACGAAATTGAATTCGGGTGAGTATAACTCCCGGAATCGATCTTAGCGTGAGTATTTTCTGAGCGTCGTTAGTTAAAGGTGTGTTGTGAAATTGGGGTTTTGTAATTATTAAAATAGCTCACTGTTTCGTGCAAGCCGCTTTGGCGGTGGTTTTGGTGCTCTGGCGGGGTCGCTATAGCGGGGTGAGGGCCGCTGTGGCGGGCCAGACGCGACTTAAAGTGGTAAATAAACCCCAAAATGACTTTATTCTGCACTTTTTTAATTTTTAGAGCTAAGGAACAAACCACAGGCGACTCTTGACAGTTTTCCACCATTCTTGAGGCTAAAGGTAAGCTTTTCACTCCCCGAATCCATTTTTTGATTCGTAGAACGTAATAGAATAGGTAATTATCGATGGGGGAGGATTTTTATCTTGATTCTATGGTGGAAAAAGCCCTATATGGGTATTTGAGATCATGGGTATGATCTAGGGTTCATAGAATTGTTAGTGATTCGGGTAATTAGTGATTGTTTATTGATTCCCGTGTTATTATGATTGTTTGTAGACCAAGGACAAGCAGAACGAATCCGAAAAGGGAAGGATCAATTTTCTTAGGGTTTCAAGCTTGTTTCGAGGTAGGTGATGGCTATGATTTTATGATTGTGTGATGTATGTTTGTTCTTGCTTCATTATAATACATGTATGTATATATATATATATGAATGTTGCATTATTGATCACACTTGTTGTAAATGAGATAGATGAATGATAGTTACCATGAAATCATGACTTAAATGTAGGATCTTGAGGATATCCTTGTGATTGTGATTGTGATTGTGGTGTGTTGAAAGGATCGGTTGCCACGTTCTGGCATAACTAACTTGGATCGATTGCCACGTTTCGGCATAATTATGGGATCGGTTGCCACGTTCTGGCATAATCATTGGATCAGGTACCATGTTCCAGTATGCTAACTGTTTGGGTTTGGGTTCCATGAGAGGACCAATGACTTGTCATAATTGTGTATTTTGAGAAATGTGAAGTTGTTCGGTGTTCGTAAATGTTGATAATATTGCATATGTTCGATATGTACATGTGATTATATTGTTGTAATGGCTTATATATGTTACACTTAGTGGAATAGCCGAGTGATCATACCAGTATACTGTGGTTGTGTACTGATACTGCACTTGCTACTTCTTTGTTGAGTACAGGACATCTTCAAGCGGCTACTAACAAACCTTGCTTAGAAGATCATTGATCGTTCGAATTCAAGGGTGAGCCAGTTCTTCCAGGCTGCTATGAGTTCTCCTTTCGTCTATGTCCACCATTTCGGACTTAGACTTTCTAATTAAGTTTTAGTTCATTAGTATGGGGTTGTATCCCTTCTTGTTTAGACTTGTTGAACTTTAGATGTTTTGGTACATTGACTTTCAGGTTCTAGGTGTATTTTTTCGCATTGTTAGTTGTTAGATCTTTGGGAAGTTTATGGGAACTTCAGTTTTTAGATATTATTCTTGTTTTCGTATCCTTAAATGCTTTAGTTTTTTGTTTAGTTGCTTGGTTTGGGTTGTAGTAGTGGTTCTCCCACCGGAGGGTTAGTGTGGGTGTCAATCACGACGGTGTGGGTCGTGACAAATCTAGACTTGAGGAGAAAAGACAAAATAAATTAATAAAATATGCAATATTGAGTGTAAGAAAAAGTTACACTTTATAAAGTGGAAAAGAAAGTTTCGTTTTATGTTAAAATATAGGCGTTTGTATTTTTTAGATAAAACGGAAGAAAAAACTACAAAGCTTATTTTATTTACTTTCTAGAATTATGACTTATTTTGATCAATTTTATCTCTTTGTGGCTCAAATAGGTTTCGGATCAATAAAACAGAGATAGGCATGTTGAAACAAGTTTTTTCTAATATAATAGGAAAATATATACTTTCTTCCTTTTTACCTATATTTAAATGATGAACATGAAAGTAACATACTTGCGGGGACAAAATTGATAACAGGATGTGTGAAAGTATCAATACACTTTCTATAAATAATTTTTTTTTCTTCAAATCAATTCATAGCATGCCATACAAATAGTCACTTCAAGAATGATTGATTAAAGGAATCTATCAAAGAATTATCATTTTTCGATTGTTAATAATATCAATAGGATTTCACTACTAGTTATCAAATTTTTACAATTTCAACAAATATTTTCTACGATAGATTTTGACACTGAATCAACATATACTCATTAATTATGTATGGCTTCAGTACGGACTCAATCTAGGCATCAATTGAGTCATTGTGATATAAATTTTTTAAATACGCTCAGCTCAACGGCTCAAGATTAATGTTCTTATCAAATAGGAGGAAGATGTTAGTTTGCATCTTCTTGATATTACTAGATAAAATATGTCCATGCATTAACTTAATATTATACATGCACTTGCCCCATCTTTTTAATTTTTTAATTACAAAATTCATGTTTTTTTCCTTTTTTTTAATTTTGATTTTTTATTCATATCGATATGTTCTATGATAGAAATTATGGTCAGTCATGGTGACACGAAAGAGTGAAGAGCGAGAGAAGGTCCTAGTATTTTAAGCTAATACTCTTTCTCTGGAGAAGACAGAGTTAGAAAAGGAAAATGGGAAGCAAAAGAAAATGAAGGAAAAACAATACTTACAATGAGTTCCATGCTCAAACATAAGACGAGACACCTTCATTGAAATTACTTAGGTATCCATTTTAATTTCTCCACGGAGCTAGCAAATCTCTGCAAAAGAAGAAACAGAAGTCAGAAACAATAAGGAAGAAAGGAAATGTGAGGACAATAGTGGAGGTCCACCTCTGCGAGCTGAGAAAGAAGAATGACGGTATGAAGAGAGAAAAATATTGATGATTCATAGCATGAGAAGAAGGAAGCTAAGGTGGGGTTAGTGACAGTTCTCAGCGGCGACATTCATGAAAAGGGCAAAAGGGAGCTCAATTTAGAAACCCTAGTTGCGAGGGTGATATTTTTTAAGATAGAATGGCCGGTTCAATATTTGAAATGTGCTAGATGTTATTTGTTATCTTTGTGGGCTCGTTGGACCATTTTTGTATAGAATTATTAAGTCAATAAAAAGTTTCAAAGGTCAAATATTCAACTAAAAAAAAGAAGTAAATTTTGGTCTTCATAATAGCATTTTTAGGGAACAATCCACTGAATAGACTGGAGTAATATCTTCACTAGCCCGAAGAAATTAGTCTTCATTAGCATTTTTTGAAGAACGAACAAGAATGACAAAATATCCATTAATTTTGCATATTTTATTTAGAACCTCTTAAATCAATTAGCAATTTTAATTATTATCTAAACTTGACTATTTAATAGTCTTTACCCCCAACGTGCTTTCATCTAAAGAGAATGATATATATATATATACACACACTCTATCTCCTTCCGTGTAGATTCTTTATTCACGTGATTTTATTTTATTTTTAAAGTTGGGTCACATTTATAAAAACTTTTCTAGAACATCACTTTTTAGGGAAACATATTATTTATGTAACACATAAGCATAAATATTCCTTAAACTATAATCGAAATTTCAGAAATACACATTTTTTTGAGGGTCCTATTTCCCCTAAACTATTTTGAAGCGTAATAAATATATCTTTTGGTGTTGAGGTGACATAAAGAGCATGTTCACTCTCTTCAAAGCAAGTGAGAAGCGAAAAATATGAGAAGCATTTGGTCAATATTGGACACATATATACACACATATTTTTTTAATTAAAACATTTTATAATTAAATTAATACACATAATTATTAACATTAAAATTTATATATTTTTAATAATTTTTCTTTGTTTCTTTATGAAATATTTATTTTCCTCCTTACTTTTAGCTTTTTATTTTTTCTCTTTCATTAATTATTTTCTTTTATCTTTTTCACTTTTAATTAATTTGAAAAAGTTACGTGTATTTTTTTTAAAGAAAAATAATAACAATTTTTTTGAAAGTGTCCTTTATTTTAATGTTTTAATTTTGATATATTAATATTTTATTTAATTTTCTTCACTTATTTTAATGTCCCCACAAACTTAACCTATTTTCAATACAATTCATTTAGGATTAAATTTGATTCATAGCATACGGTAAAGGTCTGTTTAAAAGTCACCTCGTAACTAAAAGATAAACCATACGGTAAACTCTCATATTGTGCAATAGCTTATTTTAATGTTTTAATTTTGATATATTAATTAATGACAATAGCTTGATTGTCGCTAAATATATCTTTTTAGAGACAATTAATACTCTTTGTAAGTGTCTCTAAAGCCTATAGCCAAGGGCGGAGCTATAGCCACTGAGGGTGTCCAACTAGACACCCTTTGTTGGAAAATTACATTATATATATGTCAAATCTTGCATTTAAAGATATATATTTAAAGTTGGACACCTTTGACAAAATGAAGTTATGCCTTTGACAGAGTGATAATGGGTGTCCATTTGAATCAAGAAGTTTTGTGTTTGAACCTCAAATAGCATAATGTTTTTTTTGTCAAAATACCTTCACTCTCTATAGCGACATTGGATCCAATGACACATAACTAATATCGATAAAAACTTTAACACTCTTTGTTAACATTCCATATTTATTTGTTTTTGTCATAGTGACCCATTTATTCAAGGGGTGTTAAGTGTCAATTGACATAGTTGTTAGAAAATTACAGTTGTATAGCTAGGTAAACATGTTTTTTTGTCAAAATACCTCCACTCTATATAGCGACATTGGATCTAATGACACATAACTAATATCGATAAAGACTTTAACACTCTTTGTTAACATGGCATATTTATTTGTTTCCGTAGCTAGTGACCCATTTATTCAAGGGGTGTTAAGTGTCAATTGGCATAGTTGTTAGAAAATTACAGTTGTATAGCTAGGTAAACATGTTTTTTTGTGTGTATATACACTATATATTGATTCCTTTTAACTTCTTCGAGAGTTTATTTTTTTATTTTTAGACACCCCTCAATAAAATTCTTGACTTCAACCTATCAATAAGTGCAAGAATTATAAAAAGAACAAAAAAGGAGGAAGAAAGCAACCACGAAGCAGTCTAGCAGTGCAGGTGTACGTTCTTATAAACAATTCTTCTCAAAATCTGAATAAATCGCCTTTCGTTGAGTAACTGCAAATGAATTTAACTTATATAACGAACAATATAAAAGACCTTTTACATTATAATAGTAGTAACAAGTTATTTACATTATTTTCTGCCTTTTCTATTCACGATCAGTAGCGTAGGCAGAAAATTCGTGAAGAATGTCCGAAATAAAGCCAACATAGAAAATTATACATATATGTGGCTTATACTCTATTATTTTATTTTATAATTGGGATTGAGATAGATTATTTCTATCTTGTTTGATTATCTCAGTATTTATTTCTTAATTATCTTTTAAAAAAATTGAGTATCTCAATATTTATTTCTTAATAATCTTTTTTAAAAAAATCGTCAAAAGCATTTTTTTGCAATTCGAATCTTGAATCAATATTCAATTTAATTTTCTTGTAACTGTGAAAGAGCAAGAGCTATTAATTTAAGAGGAACTTTCACATATAACCACTCAAAAATAGCCTAATTACACTCCATAGATATAGTTTGCTAATTATGATTTGTAGCTACATGTTATAAGGAGGAGAGTGGCGAGCGAGACTGGGAGAGGGAGGAGAGAGGTGAGTGAGAGAGGGAAGAGAGTGGAAGAGAGGTGAATTGTATATGTATATCGGTTAGATAATTGTATATTATACATATGTATTTGTATATTCTGGCGAGAGGGATTGAGAAAGGGAGGAGAGAGGCGTGCAAGATTAGGAGAGGGAGGAGAGATGCGAGCGAGATTGAGAGAGGGGGGAGAGAGGCGAGCGAGAGAGGACAATAATTTGTATAATTCGCAGGTACGTTTGAATAATTCGCGTGTTTTTGTATAATTGGGTAATATAAAGTTTGAAATTATACATATATAATAAAACTCGAAATAACGAATTGATACAAACATAAACGTATGAATTTAAACAATTATACAAATTACATTATATAAATTATATTATACAAAATCCAAAAACTACACGTTTATACAAACTTTAAAAAGTTATACACAAAAAGATTGAATGTATATGATGACAAAACTAAAAAACCAAAGGAAATCATCGTCATATACAAATACAAATAATCGTATACAAATACAAATCAAACAAAGAATTGTTAGCTGCGAATTATACATATACAAACGTGGCTAATTATACAAACTCGAAGTCAGCCCACATAATTAATGTATAATGTTAGTCGCGAGTGGTAATTATAGCAAACTATAGCTTTGATGAGTAATTAAGTAGTATAAGTTTGCTTAACCGCATAATTTTCCCTTAATTTAATGGTTAGGAAAATTTTTAGCTAATAGATATTTTATTGATTTTTCTAGCATAATCAATAATTTGTTTGCTTATAAGTTCAATAGTTAGACTCTATTTTCAGTCACTAAGTTGTTTGTTTAAATAGCTTTAATTTCTTTTCAACATAATTTATAAATCAATCAAAATCAAAGAACAATTCTATAAAAATGAACAACAAAATATAGAACTAAATAAAATAAAATAAGATATAGCTAACTAGACTGTTTTAATTCTAAAATAATAAAAAAAAGAACAAAAAATAACAGTAATGTTATAAAATCATTCAAAAGCCCAAGCATTCTCTTTACAGATCTCCTCTTCTTCCTCTGGAGTAAAATCATTCTTGATATCAAATTCTTTACGTATTTCTTTTGGTGTTTTCCCTTTAATCCTATCGGCAACTTCTTGACACATCATATCCAATATCTCCTTATCGTTAAGAAAATTAGCAGCTAAGATAAGAGCATGCAAAATCAAGTGGTGCACCTTCACAAAAGCCTTGTCAAACTCCATCAACATGTCTTTGGAGACGTCTTCCTCCGAATGTTTTTTCCAGTATTCAATCACTTTGGTCATTGTTTTGCTATCGACATTAGGCAGGGGAATGACGTTTGAAACACAATCGTCTTCAACCATATTCTTGATAGTTTGTGACCTTACAGCTATTGTCTCGTCGAGTACAAATTCCTTACCATCGCAAGTCTTTAGAGTTAAAAACTTTGTTGAAGAAGACATGATGATCAATATATGTTTGAATAAGAGATGTAATTTGGTTTGTTGAGATTATTATTGAAAAGAGATTTGAATAATTATAATGTCGGAGAGGTTTGAAGGGCTTAATTTATAAAGCTTAGGTTTTTACTGTCCTAGTTGAAGTAGGAAGTAAAAAACGAAAAAAAAAAGAGTTGATGGGAAAATTTGTTTTAGATAAACAATGTAAAATTAGGAAATTGTGAAAATTCTACTTTAATAGTATGTATGTGACCGAATAAAATTAGGAAAAGAAAGCCTTTTTTCTTCTCCCAAATCTCAATTAGGAGAAAAATTATGTAAATTAGGAAAAGGAGGCCTTTTTCTTCTTCCACACATGTTTTTTTTTAAAAAGAGCCGTGTATGTCATATTTTTGTAGTGGTTGTGTAAACTTTTAGCTAAAATTGCTTATTATACATAGGTTTTGGTTGTTGGTCCACTGTATGTTTAAATAAACAAGAAAGGCCAAAACAAAGTGTATAAATCCATGTGTATGTGCTTCGAATTTAAGTTCGTGTATTTTTACTTTTCAAAGCGCCTAAAATTACTAGGCTACATCATATTGTTGTGTCAAGGGTGTCCAAAATATGTTATTTAGCCACTTTGTTTATCATTTTACTTGTATATACTGTATAATTTTCTGACGAAGGGTGTCCAATATAAGAGTGGCTACGCCACTGCTCATGATGATGCGTAATATAGACCACTCCTCTTAATTATTGATGGTTTAAACGATCTGATAATGTAAAAAATCTTAAGCAATGAATATAAAGTCATGCAACAAAATTTTTGAATAGTAAATTGCAACGTTTCATCATATAATAACTGAAGTTTGTTACATTCATATAATAACTTTTTTGAAAATTTTCATCATATTTATGTTTAGGAGGGCCAGTTTCTATACCAGCCAGCCCATGCAGAAACTAAACCACTAATGCCTAAAGTAACTGTATGGTTGCAGAATGGATTTGGTTCAATTTCAGCTATGGCTATTATAAGGTCAGCAATATTAGCAGCCACACCCATCAATCTCATTATTCTATCCATTCTAATATTCTTAATTTCCTCTTCTGTTTCTTTAGAATCCTTCTCTTCAATCAGTAACTTCCTCTCTGCTTTTAATCCCCTTGTGATGAGAATAAAATCCGAAATAACGAAAAACACGTATCCAACAGACTCACCAAATGCTGAAATAAAGCTCATCCTTTTCGCATATTTGGCATTGATTACTCCAATTCTTGCCAGCCAGAGGAAATGGTCGAAGAAGAAATAAACCATTTCCCCTGAATTGGCGAGAACTGCTAGCAACCTGAAACCCGGGGAAGTGCCCGGGCTTCTACGGAGAGTGTTGAATCCCGTGAGGGATCGACCTGTCCGGAAGGCTTTTCGGCTGAGGCCAGAGGCCACTTCCCATTGCTTGGCTCGAGTGGCTATGTCAGGGTACGTCGTCTCGACGTGCCAATTTACGAGCTTGGAGACGTACTGGAAAGTCTTGACAAGCTTGTCGATTCCATCTCTCTTTGCTAAGAAAATTACCAGCTTGTCCACTGTGTCATTCATTGTAATAAGATAGAGGTAGGGAAATTAGATGAAGTTTTTTGTTGTTGTTGTTGGTTGCTCTGCTTGGACAGAGAGTTAAGTGTGCTATCTTCTTTCTATCGATAGAAGAGTTGTTATTGTTACATTTTGGGAATGTTAAAGGATGGCCACAAATTGAAGTTTTATCCAAGAATTTTTGTTTGGACATTATTTGTTTGCCTTTTAGTTCTAGTAATACTTTTTTTTTATTTTTTTTAATTAAACATAAAAAATATCAATAGGGACAAGTACAAGCAAGGGGGGCTAGGCCTTACCTTACTAATCATAATGAAGTACCTAACTTCTGCTACCTAACAAGCATGAAGAAAATAAGAGCTAGAGAAAACTAAGTATTTTCTGATCATCACAGAGTTTATAATACACTCCATGATGATATTACAAATGAGGATGCTTAAATAATGTAAAAATATGTCAATCAAGAAGAAAGTTGAGTTACCAGCCTCAAACTTTCTATTACTAAAGTATGAATTAAAAAAGATTGATTGCCCATCAAAAGTAACTTGAAGTATTTTTCTCTTGTCTTCTTCTTCAAACCTATCCAACAACACTTGATGATTCATATCTTCTTTATGGATTTATTGGATCTAGTTGAACCTATTGATA